>PVLC010007298.1:0-64111 GCA_004027655.1 Graphiurus murinus | reverse complement strand
CGGGCGGTAGTTATATAAGGGGGGGCTGGTGCGCAAAATGGCGCGCGCCAGCTCGCAGCTCCTGCAGGCTCGCGACTCCAGAGGCTCAGGGATCTCGCCGGTTCGTGTCGCGCGGCGCCCGCTTCCTTGTTTCCTGGAGTCCGCGCAGCCCCACTCCGCTTTTTTCTGTACAGAAGTTGCGTTTTCTGCCGTCCTGGATCAATCTCTGTTGTGCAGTCGCTCGCCCAGTCCCTGCAGTGGTGCCCTGGAAATGTCCCACTGGAATTCACACTGCTCGTCCCGCGCTTCTGGTGGCTGTACCTGGTGGGGGTTCCCTGCCTCCGTGGCTGTGGCACGCAGTGCCTGTTCACTGGATCCGCCGAGGTGCCTGTAGTTCTCAGTTCTGGGTCCCGGTTCCGCCGTCGCGGCGGGGCCTGCGGACCGCTCAGGGGCCCGCGCGGAGCTCAAGGCTCATAGGGAGCTTCCTGTAGTTTCCGAAGGGTCTCCAAGTCCTTTTCTGTTGTGGTTCAGCTTTTGCCCCTTTTTGTTGCTTTTTCCTTCTGTTAAGAAACTGTTTTTTTTTGGCAAATTTGATTCGGAATCACAGCGTCTGGGTAAAGGCATTTCACTCAGGTGCCATCTTGAGTCCCTGAATTTTCATTTAGTAGATATATGTTTATAAAGTCCCAAATTATACTTGAAGATATTTCTCTAATGTGCTTGAAATGTATTATGATTGCTGAAATTATATTTGTTTGTGATCACATAATGTCACTAATCTATATTTTAGCTAGCCTATGTCTGCAGCATTTAAACTTTTTACATATTTCTTTATCAGTGGTTTCTAGGAATCAAGTTTTAGAGTGGAGAATACTAATTTGCAAGCCTACTTTTCTATATTGAGTGGATAATTAAGAGCTTATTAAAGACAAGCAACAGTTTTT
Organism: Graphiurus murinus; assembly: GCA_004027655.1. Lineage (NCBI taxonomy): Eukaryota > Metazoa > Chordata > Mammalia > Rodentia > Gliridae > Graphiurus > Graphiurus murinus. Next base: position 63,188 of record PVLC010007298.1, on the reverse strand, counting down.
AACCTAGAGCAAATAAAAAAAGGCTATATAAACTAGTCATTACAATTACAAACCTGTGTCAATGTAAAATAAAGAACAAAATACCACATCATTGATTATGCAAAGTCTTGATATATTATAAAAATGTGCATGGTATGCATAAATATAATTCTAAGGTTTTAATCTGGACTATCTTAAAGTTAGGTATGAGTATAATACATTTCTGAAAATCATTTTTATTAAGTATATTTGCCTAGCACATTAGAAGTCTAGAGGATGAGAAGTTACGACATTTATGGGCAGCATTTCTTAAAAACTGTCAGTGAACATTTAAATTCATGCCTTCTTTTACCTATTAGTAAATTTCCTTATAACAAGTGAAGGCATTAATAATAATTCTTTACAACTGCATGGCACTTCATATCTGCTTACACCAAACATTATCATCTATTATCTACCATTTTACTAACTAAAACTATTTTTGAAGTTGAAATCATTCATTTTAAAAGTAGTCATTGTAGCATCTTAATATTTGGAGGCTTCACTAAGGACAGTATGGAGAATAAAATTGCTAAAGAAACAAATAGGATGGCAGCTATGAAAGGAAGGAGAAATTTTTCCTGTTGTAATCATTGCAATATGGTATTTATAGACTTAATTTTTGTACAATCCTTTTCTGAGTTTTAGTGAATTGGCAGAAGCCTCAATCCCATGAGCATGTTTCACAATTGTTTTTGTCTAATTGCATTAAGTGAATTTGTTCACACTGAGCCTGTCTCTTGCTCTCCGTTACATTTATAACCTGTGTTATAATGTTTTGTCATTTACTTCTTGCTTTGGGATCTCACTATTGGAAATGGCTGATTGTCATGTGATATACTCAAACATCTAATTATGTGTTTATTCTTACATTGTGGTACTAGGTTAAGAAGCTATATATGCTTCTTCGCCTAGATGTGGGGAGTTTTTAATTTATTGCTAATAGTTTTCCATTGGGTTTTGAAGCTACCAAATAGTGTTGGTAGATTATAGGTGAAATATAAAATAATTGTTTCTTTATGAACAGGTATTCTACCAAATGACAGTATATTCACCTAGAGTATGTTTTGATAATTCTGTAGAAGAAATTATCAATTATCATAGAACCAGTGACTACTTAGTGCATTTCTTTCCAAAATGGTTTAAATAAGATTGGTTTTTGTTTGAAAATTACAAATTCATTTGAAAATGAATATGCTGCCTTGTATTATTAAAGCTAACTATTTAAATTATATTTTAATTTTATAGAATTACTCTCATGTTTCTATTGAATGAGTTTTGCAGAACTCAATAGTAGAATTTCTGGACTTGGGGATGTAAAAGATACTTTGTCTTAAATCAGGGACATAAAATTTTTCACTTATTTCTGAATGCTTAATAATGTAGTTTAGTTTATCAATTTGTATGTTCTAGATGTATAGAAGTTTTATTAAGTACTCATTAGGATAGAATTGTTTTGTTCTCAACAGGAATATGCTTTCTATTCATTCTGTGAATGGCCAGATGGTAAATATTTTACACCTTGCAGGCCATATGGTCTTTGTCACAAATACTCAGCTTTGCTGTTGTGGTTTGAAATCAGCCACAGACAGTACATTAATGAGTGGACTTGTCTGTGTTCTAATAAAACTTTATTTACAAAAATAGATAGTAAACTGGATTTGGCTTATAGGCAGTAGTTTGCCAACTCCTACTCTAAACTGTTGAGTCTGTGATCTCTACAAAATCAGCCATTTTATATCTGGAAATGGAAGAGTTAACTTCTTCATGGTTTTTCCTGATTGATTCAGCAGCAATAACAAAATTTTAATAGCACAAGAAAAACAATATTCTGAATGTCTTCTAGGAGGAAATGATTTAACTGGATGGAGAGATTGTTCTATAGATATGTTCTTTTAACTTGGGTACTACTACAGTGAGCTTTGCTGTAGAAAGCCATGGAACTGTGATAATTTGTGCTTGTCCATGTTAGTAGTACCTGTCAACCCTTTTATCTTCACTGACTCCTTGTTACATTCCTCACAGCATCTCCTTGGTCATCACCTCCATATCCTCATATTTCAGTCTCAGCAGAAATAAGAGATATCATTCAACATGAATCTTCTTTTGTTCTATATTCCTTGTTAGGGTGAGGGTAAAAAACTATGGTTCTCATTGGAAATGATTTTCTAATTCCAAGTTTAATGTGCAGACTGATTAAATTATTTTAACTTATTTGCTAGAATAATATATTCTAATAGATAATATATTCTTATTATAGTCAGCCATGAATTTCTTTTCTATTACTTAAAATTCTCCCAGAGAAAAGAATGCTTCTACCATTCCACAAGACATTTTCTAAGTACATATGAATATTCTTAATTCAAAAATGACTTAGGAGAGTATGCTGTTAATTCTGTGGCCCCAAGTAAGGATGGACAGTAAGTCATAAATATGATTCCTATAAGGAACAGTCTAGACAAGTTAATAATGGTATTCTGAACAACGGATTTTTTTTGTCTTACTGTCTTACTCTTCTTCTTAATTAGAAAAACTGATTCACCAGGGAATTCACCTAAAATTATATCAAGAGAACCTTAATATCCATCCTGGGATGGATAATCAGTTAGAGCTGGGCGACAGTCTTACGTGGCTCTCTCTAGGCCACTCCAGGGGTTTGGATGGAAGTCTTAGACAAAGGAGGAGTTTAGGGAGAGGCAAATGTACCACAGGCACATAGTGACCTGGCGGTGGCTGTGTCTCATGGTCGGATCTGAGCTGAGCCTCCAGTACTTTTGCAGTTTCCCCAGTGCTCCAGCAGAGCAGGACCTGTATACGTTCAGTTGAAGTCCTGGTGCTAGGAGGGGGCAATCTATAAGACCCTTAGGAAGTAATAAAATGCCTGGGGTTGGGGAGTGAGGGTTCAGAAAAGTAAGTGAAAAACATATTAAAAAGAACTAGAAATTATGAAACATAAGAAGACTAAACAAAGACAAATAGCTATGAAAAATAACTGATTAGAAACCTAGGATTAAATTTTATTAATTAGAATTTTAAAAATAAACAGATGAGATAAGCTCTAAATTGGACACAAAAAAAATTTCTAAATTATAAGAAAAGTTTGAGGAGTGTACTAAAGTTAGTAAAAGCTATGAATATCAGTCACTGTGACAAGTTTTATATGTATATATTTATATATATTTATTTGTATAAACATATATGTTTATTTATATAACATATATGGACACACACTCATATAATCCTTAAAGCAACCCTATTCATTAAGTTGATAAAGTTATTATACTTACTAAGTACCAGCCACTCTATTATTTATTTTTTATATGTATTTCATTTATATTACATATGAATTACTCCAAAAGTTAGTGGTTTATTTATTATCTCAAAAGTTTCTGTAGGTTAGGAATCTTGGGAGTGTTTTAGGTGGGTAGTTTGGGCTCTAAGGAGGCTATAGAAAGGCCTCGAAGGTGGTTGCAGCCAAGTTCTTCACTAGAGGCTCCATTCATCTCAAAGCTTGACTATGGCTGGAGGATGGGCAGAGCTCTTGAGCTCTTGAGCTCTTGGCCAGAGGGCTCTGTTTTTCTCCACATTGGGGTCTCTATAGGCTGCCCCAGTGTCCTCATGACATGATAGCTTGCTTCCCCCAAGCTAACAGTGGGAGGAGGGAAACCAAAACAGGAGCCACAGCTCTTTTATGACTGATTAGTTAGGGTGGTCCTCCAGAGATACAAAACCAATTGGAGCCATATTAAGAGGTTTATTATAAGGAATTTGCTCATGAAATTATGGGGCTGGCAAGTCTCGAGCTTTTTAGGCTGAGTCGGCAAGTTAGGAGACCCAGAGAGCTGGTAGTGTAGTTCCAGTCTGAAAGCCAGCAGACTTAACTTCCAGGAAGAACTGATGTTCAGTTCTCATCCAAAATCAGGGTAAAAGCATTGCCCCATTGGCGAGCCATCAGGCAGGAAGAATTCTTTCTTTCTTGATGAAGGGTCAGCTTCTTTTGTTCTATTCAGGTCTTTCACTGATTGGATAAGGCTCAACCACATCAGGGAGGGCAATCTGTTTTACTCAGACTACTGATTTAAGTGTTAAGCTCATCCAAAAATAAAAGTGGCATGTCTTCACATCTGCTCTGTACTGTTGGTTAAAAGGAAGTACTTAGTCTAGCCTATACTCTCAAAGGGACAGGAATTAAGCTCTACTTCTGGAAGGAGGAAGTTTGGAATAATATATGGACATATTTTTCAAATCACTGTAAGCACTGGTACATGAGAGATTCCAATGTTCACTGAATAGAAATTCCAGAAGAAAAGAATGAAAATGATATTAGAGAAATAATATTGTCAAAAAATTAGTAGGAATTTTTCTCTTTCATTAAGATAGATCTGAATCTTCAAATCAAATATGCATTCAGTGTCAAGTAAAAACATGGAAATAAATATCTAGATACATTGTGACAAAATTGTGATTGTTAAAATAAAGAGACAAGAGGTAACAGAGAAAAAAGACATTATCCACAAAGAAACACAATTAAATTAACAGTAGACTTATCATATAATATAGGCTAAGAGTCCATGGAGAAATATTTTCTAAGTATTTAAAGAAGATTGCAGTTATATTAATTTTTTTTTCCAGTACCAGGGATTGAACCCAGGGACGTTCTGCCTCCAAGCTATACCCACAGCCCCATTTTTTTTTTTTTTCCTTTATTTTGAAACAAGATCTCACTTAAGTTGCGGAGGGCCTAAGCAGCTGAGGCTGGCTGTGAACCCAGATCCTCCGGTCTCAGCTTCCCATGTACTGAGATTACAAGCATGCACCACCATGCCTGGCTTGATATTAAAAATTTGAGCCTAGATCAGGGGTAAATATAAAGACCATATAAGCCAGGCGTAGTGGCGCACGCTTGTAATCCCAGCATTCGGGAGGCTGAGACCGGAGGATCTGGGTTCACGGCCAGCCTCAGCTACCTAGTGAGGCACTCCACAACTTAGTGAGACTCGGTTTCAAAATAAAGAATAAAAAATAGGGCTGGGGGTGTAGCTCGGAGGTAGAATGCCCCTGAGTTCAATCCCCAGTACCGCAAAAAAAAAGACCATGTAAGTTATTTAGCTTTGTTACTCAGATTGTAATCTATAAATGGCAGTAATGGTGTTTCTCTCCTAGGTTATTATCTGTTCTGTTCGTTGATATATCCCAAGTGCCTGACACATAGTAGGCATTCAATAACTAGCCATTAAATGAATAGATGAATGAACAGTGTTGCGAGGATTAAACATGTAACCAGTGGGCTGTTGTGAGAATTAATATTTGTAAATAATTTACAGCAATGCTTGACATGCAAATGTGTACTCAGTAAGTTATTGTTAAGATTTTATTACCTACAACCATCCACTAAAAGAACTACTAAAAACATTTCTCAACAAAAAGAAAAATTGCCGGGCGTGGTGGTGCACGCTTGTAATCCCAGCATTCGGGAGGCTGAGACCGAAGGATCCGGGTTCGTGGCCAGCCTCAGCTACCTAGTGAGGCACTCCGCAACTTAGACCCGGTTTCCAAATAAAGAATAAAAAATAGGGCTGGGGGTATAGCTCGGAGGTAGAATGCCCCTGAGTTCAATCCTCAGTACCGCAAAAAAATAAATAAATAAATAAGAATTTAGTGAGTAGATAGCAAATATAATAGACAATATAGAAAATGACAAAAATGTCAGTGTATTAGCTGATGTTCATAGGGGAGAAAAAGAAAAACTAATTTTTGTATTATTTTTTAAAAGATAAAACCAACATTTTTAAGGTGATTCTAAACTTGATGTTAAAGAGAAACAGACCACGAATAGCTAAGAGAATGTTGAAGAATGAGGGTAGAGTGTTTACTAAACTTTAAAGCTTACTATAAACTTTAAGAAAAACTGAAGGGAAAAGACAAATAGACCAGTGAAACAAAGTGACCCAAAAGTACACTCACACATACACAGAAGCTTGTCATATGACAGAAAGCTTCACGAATCAATGACTCAGGTAGTCTTCAAGAAATAGAACTGGAAGAGGAGGGATAAAATATGATGTCCATATATAAAAAATCAATTCATTGGTTTAAAAACCTAAGCCAGGCACAGTGGTGCTCACCTATAATCCCAATCTTAGAAGGCTGAGGCAGGAGAATCACAGGTTCAAGGACAATCTCAGCAGTTTAGCAAGACAGTGATTTAAAACAAAAAATAAGAAGGGCTTGGGGAAAGAAAGAAGGAGTGGGAGGAGAGAAAGGGAGGGAGGGATTTTAAAGGTGTATTTAAAAGAAAAAGAAAGCTAGGAGTGGTGGTGCACATCTGTAATCCCAGTACTTGGGAGGCTGATACAGGAGGATTGCAGGTTTGAGGCCAGCATGTGGTAACTTAGTGAGACTGTGTTTCAAATAAAAAATAAAATAGTTCTGGAAATATAACTCGGCGGTAGAATGCTCCTGAAGTAAATTCCTAGGACCACAAAAATGAATGAATGAATGAGTAAATAAGGAGGGGGAGGAGAAGAATAAGAATCTTATGTAAAGAAGAACTTTTTACAAAAAGGAAAAAATACAGACATGAAGGAAAAAGATTAACATGAGTGTATTAAATTTTAGAATATTACATCTCTGAAAATCCTACATACCCAGTGAAGAGTCAAGTCTCAGATTTAGAGTAGATATTTGTAATGGATCTATTTAACAAAGATTGGCATCTAACATATATAAAGAATTCCTATAAGTCAAGAAGGAAAAACAGCCCAATGAAAAAAATCAGGAAAGGATATGATTCAGCAGTTTATAGAGCAGGAAATAGGAAGTCAATAAATATACGAAATGGTCCTCACCCTGTTGGTAGTCATATTACTGCAAGTTATACCATTCCATATGCATCAGGGGATAGATGTTAAAAGGGATGAAAAGATGCCACGTTGGCAAAGGCAAGGATATGGCAAACTAATGCATGGCTTTTGGGAGAATAAAGTACCTCGAGCACTCAGGAGAGCAATTTGTAAAATCTAATAAAAATCAAAGTATACCCAAACACCTGGAAATTTTTCCTTGGGTATGTGCTGTAGAGAAATAGCCAATAAATGCAAAAGAAAGCACATATAAGAATGTTTATTGCAGTACATTTGTAATGGTGAAAATTGTAAACAACTAAATACCCATCAAATGAGAGTGTATGCTATAATACTTTTGCACAATGGAGTATTATCCAATAGTTAAATTTAGTGAACTAGAACTATATATATATCAAAACATGGATAAGTGCTTCACAAAACTGATGAGGAAGATACAAACGTACACATATGCACATTGTAATAGACTATAAAAACTTTGTAGAACAATATTAAATTCTATTTATGTATATATAGCATGTAGTAAAATTAATCATGTGTGTGATATTGAAATTGAACCCAGGGCCTCCTGCATGCTAAATAAGAGCTCTACTACCACATTACATTCCCAGCTCTTTTTATTTTGAAGCAGGGTCTTACTTCAGCCTCCTAAATCTTTGGAATTATAAGCATGCACCACTATACCCAGCTTTAAGCATATATTTAAACACCAAGTCATAAAAAAGTTACCTTTGAGAAATTATATGAATGGATGGTAGGATACAAAAAATAGGGACGTTAGCAGAAAAGGTAAAAGGTTAAGAGTTAATAATCTGATTATTGACTACATGGGTGTTATGTTAGACTTTATACTTGTTTATATATTTAAGATTCTTCATAGTAAAGAATTTAAAAATAAGTCAGAGAAACTCTATGAACTATTTGTATATGTGCATGTTTATGTATATATATATATATATGTATATACTTTTAATTAAAATTTTTTTACCCACAAAGATATGTGGGATCTTCTTTAAAAATTTTAATATGTTCTAAGCCGGGCGTGGTGGCGCACACTTGTAATCCCAGCATTTGGGAGGCTGAGACCAGAGGATCCGGGTTCTCAGCCAGCCTTAGCTACTTAGTGAGACCCTGTTTCAAAATAAAGAATAAAAAAATAGGGCTGGGGGTGTAGCTTGGAGGTACTTTAGCCTCCTAAATCTTTGGAATTATAAGCCGCTGGGTTCAATCTCCAGTACCGCCAAAAAAAAAAATTAATATGTTCTGGATCTTGCCCATGGGTTAATGTTATGAAATAACTTTGTCATAAGGATCTGATGCTGTAATAAAATAAACCTAATGTTGTATGCATATATGTAAGTCAAAATGGCTAATTATTATGGAGAACTTAATGTACTCTTTCTGAGGCTAAAATTCTGAGAACTACGTGGGATTATCTTGTGTTATGTTGAAACAAGTATAAAATTGATGTAAACATCTTTTTCTTAAATTTAAAGAAATGCTCCAACAAGGAGATAGGCTGAAGTTCAGTATCCTTCTCAAGGCTATTATAACCATTATTGTTTTATTTTATATAAAATAGTTTATTATTTTCTTTTCTTTTTTTATTAATTAGTGCATTGTAATCATACATCTTTGTTAGGTACAAGCTGATAAAGGCATACATGCACACATTTCTCATTTAACCCTTTCCCCAGTTCCCACCCCACTCCCTCGCCCTCCCTCCTTCTCAAGTTCAGTCTAGTGATTGACTTTGATATGTTTGTGAAAGTACATCATGTGCATTAAGGTGTCCCTCCCCCCCCGCCCCGCCCCGTCCATCACCTTCAGTTAAGTCAACTTCTTTGCTTATCTAGGGTTTCTCCTTTTTCATCTGGAGACCCTCTTGTGGTCCATTTTCTCCTTAGCATCCGCATATTAGGGAGAACATATGCTTTTTTACTTTTTGTGACTGAATAATCTCGCTTAACATACAAGAATCTTATCTAGGATTTGACCAAGAGTGTCATTGACACATTCTTCACCCCTTCCTCACCTGACACTTTTAACTTCTGAATACATGTGAGATCTAATGGTTCTGTAGTAGCTTAATTAATTAATTAGGTATGATTTTGCTCAAATATTTAGAAAGAAATTTTGCCATGTAAGTTTAGTTTTTTCTCACAATTTACAATAGAAAAATTAGAAATTTGAATATTTTGCTTACAATTTTTTATGGTAAGCATGGAACTGAAATTAGGATTTTAAAAATGTTTTAGGCACCATGACTGGCAGTCTCATATACATTTGGGTTTCTTTAGTGGTGAGACCATTTGCATTGGACAAGATAGATGGGCTTAAATGGCAGGGACATGACTAGAAAGTACATCTTAGATATGTTCAGTCAGCATGTTACTACTGACAGATGCTCAATGCTTGTTGGTATCCTTGTCAGCAAAGAGAATCCTTTGACATTCAAGTCACCGGCTTAGTCCTGATTTCGGGTGACTATTGGCAGTTCCATCAGGCTGCAGCTGATCAGTGAATGTCAAGAGCTGCTGCTGTTTTCAGGAGTGTCACTAGCCCCCTGTGACTCACTTGTTCTGTTTCTTTTTTTTTTTTTCTCTCTCTCTCTCTTTTTTGGGGGGGGTGGGGGAAGGGTTGGTTTAGCTTATCTTGTAACCATACTTTCTAATTGCTTACCTCTGGGAAATAAGCTGAGAGGTCATAGGGAAGGTACTATCTTTTTAGGGCATGCAAAACCATATACAAAGTGATGACTTACATGGAGACTAATAATGATTACCTTGACTCCAAGACAATCAATGGTGGTTGCATCTGGGGACTCATTAAATGGCATTTGTGGAATCTGTAACCTGGGTTTTCAGCTGTATTTCAGGAAAAGCAGTGACAGCCTTTAATGTCTAATTGACCTCTTCTCTTTGTTTCACTTTCATTCATTTTCCATATTTGCTTCTGATGTGGTCCCCGATGGCAGCAAACAGCACTGCTCAGCATTTTGAACTTCTGTTCAGAACTTCAGCACCTCAGTTTGGGCAGCTGTGTAATGGCAAGTATTTGGAAAATCTTTATACTCAACTGTATATTCTCTTTTTAAACCCATGAGTAAATTTTATCCTGACCCACCACACCCCACACCAACCTACAGTTTCTCAGATTTATAATTAACTACTTTGTACCCTACTTTTTCTTAAATTGGAGAGTATATCTTTGAAATACTGAAAATTATCTATGAGAGCAAGGGCAATATAGTGAGATAGAAAGAGTTCAGTTCTGCCCCAGCCAGATGTTATCTTAGATAAGCCATTTACTCCCTGGGTTTCTTTACAAAATAAAATGTCAATCATACCTTCGTGTCAGTAGTTTAGTAAGTTTTTTACAAAGTTGATTTTAGTTTTTAAATTCTGAGAATATTTCTTGGAAATATTGATGGAAGTAGATAGGCTTATTGTTTTTGTGGGATTTTATTACTTTCCTTACTAAGCAGAATAAAAAGATTGACAATCCTAGGTTGGAACTCAATTTTCTTTTAATTTTATTCTTCTGTGAAATGAAGCCTAGGGACTCTTAGACTAGAAAATCTCTAAAGTCCTTAAAGATTTAAAGTTATGATTTTATATGTCCCTGAAAGTGGTCATAAGGAAATATAAAAATTTTCATCTAAACTATATAATTATTTGACTTATAAATAATACTGAGACTTAAGGGACAGTTGAATTTGGGGGAGGGGGTATGTGTATGTATGTGTATGCATAAAAGATTTGGCAATGTATGCTAGACAGAGGCCTCTTAAAGTGACATTTATCTCCATGTCCCCATGGTCTTTAACCCTCACAACTCAGGCCATCCCAGTCTTTTGAAACAATCTTAGGAAACCACCAAGTTCTCCTTACATAAAGTCAAATTCTTACTTTGTAAACCATTTCATAGGTTTCTTTGGATCCTGTTAGTGGCTTTTCTAGATGAGCCCAGCGACAATTGATGGCAGTTTCTCTGTCAACAAACCAGGCATGTGGATCTTTGCCTATTGCTAGCCTGCCCTTGTTAGACTTTTAAAAATCCTGTTTAACTGTAGCTACAGGTAGCATTCTGCTTATAACTTACCTCTTTATATTGGAGCACTACTTCCTGGAAAAGCATGCCTTTAGTCACAGACACTTTAGAGTTGGAATTATATACATATTTATAGTAAGAATTATATGGATTTCAAGTGAGCATTTTCTAAACTTGATCCATGGAAAAGTATTCCTGAAGGATATTCAATTATAAAAAAGGTGTATATGAGAGAACACAGTGGGGATTCCTAGTCAAATTAGGAAGTGATATGACTGTTCCCTCCTCTTGGAGCTTTACCTTGGTCTGTCCTACAACAAAGAAACTATTTATCTTTGCTTAACACACTGTTTTCCAACCATACCTGACTGTTGAATGCATGTTTTCATATTATACCTATTAATATGTAATATGATATAGGAAATGATGCTTTAGATAAATAGGCTCTTTTAAATTGAAGTATATCGTTACCATTGATATTAGTTTGCTATAAAATGAGGTCCAGGGCTCACCAGGACAGTGACATTCACAGCCCTTGGTTGATAGTTTAACATCATGTTTATCTCAGTTTTATTTTTATTAGTTGACCAAAACTTGATCATTTATTTTTAACTATCCAGTGGTAGCAATTTTTAGATCTATATTGATTATGAAACTGTTGTCCTCATAGAGGACTTTGCACAGTGATTATGATTTATTATATATCTTCTCTGAATGTTCCTCTAATGGCATATATTTTCTGTATTGAATATAATGGAGATATCAACTTAGTTGTGCTACTTTTTTTCTGAAATGAAAATTTGTGTGACAAGGGGCAGTTTTGACAGATCTGTGATGACAAGAACTTCTGAAGAGTGACCTCTTACCAGTAACAAACCTAAATATTATAGTTACTGACATAAACATTTTTGGTAGGACTCTAGAAATTTTAATTTTTCCTTTGGAAGAGAATTAAAAAACAATTTTTTGAATAGTCAATCATCTCTTTGATTAAAGTTTTATTATTCATGGTGATGGGAAGCAGTGAATAGTTTCAGCTCTCATCTAACAAATTGTTTAGCAAGTTTGTAAGCAAGTGTACTGGTTAAAATTAGGTTCAACTGCCAGTGGTAGAAAACTCCAAATAACTGTTTAAACAAGGTAGTTGTTTCTCTTTCATGTAAATGAAGTGCTGGAGGTGAGCAAGCCAGGCTGATTTGCTAGCTCTATTCCTCAGACTCCTGAGAGACCCTGACTAGCTCTCTGTTCTGCATTTTTTATAGTCACACATTTGACCTCTTGTTTTAAAGTGGAGCTTCCACCATCACCTCCCACATAAAGAAGCGGGGAAGGGAAAAGGCACACCACCTTCCCTCGAGGACCTTTTCTAGAAGTTACATGTGTCTGGCTTCCTTCCTGTTATACAGAACTTAATCATGTGACATACTTTGTGGGAATAGAAAGCTGGGAAATATAGATTTTATTCTGGGCAGCCATGTACTCAAGCAAAGTTTAGAATAAATGTATATAACTTTAATGAATTGAGTTCTGTATTTCTTTTCCACCCAATCAGTTCTAGAAAGAGGGGAGAAAAACAGTTAAATGACCCTTTGGTGGCCTAAGAGAAAGAGAAGTAAAAAAAAAAAAAAAAAAAAAAATATATATATATATATATATATATATTTATATACACACACATATATATTGCCTCAAAAACCATAATTTCAGAATTAGCCTCTATCACCACATGTGGTTAGGGGGCACTTTAAAATATGCTAGTCCAAATTGAGATGTGATGAAATATGAAATATAAAATACCAAAAATGAAACATTTTCATATTTTTAGTATTTATAACATGTTGAAATGGTAAGTTATATTTAGTAAGGGAAGGAATGATAGGTTGTCTTTAATTTAGTATAAATATGTGGTTAGGTTCTTACTTTCCTAACCCTGAGTTTCTTTGTGTTTGATGTGTTTAATAATGTGAAAACTTTACAACAAAAATACTCTTTTAGGAATTTTACACTGTATAGTATGCTAGTAGGAAACTAGTCCATGTGTCACTGAGATTGTCCTGGTACAAAACCAGCACAACCAGAATCATTGGTTTCAGAAAGTTTAATAGATTATTTTTAGACATGCTAATTACTTGCACTAATTATTAAAGCTATAGTTTTGTGTTGTTTGAGTACATTCAGAGATAGTTATGTTCTCCCAAATCTCTTTCTCATTAATTTCTTCCACCAGCCACACTTGCTGAACCAATTAATTCCACCAGCCATACTTGCTGAACCTTAGAAATCATCACCACTACATCCAATCTATCAGGCTTTGGTTCCAACTCAAAATTCAGCGCCAGATCTGTTCACATTCTCTGGTTTCATTTATCACCTTAGTCTGAACCCATCCTTTCTCCTCTAAACTGTTGCAGTCCTCTTCAATGGGCTTCCTACTGTATTCTCAGATACCATAGGCCATCTTCCAGGCAGAAGTCAGAGGGGTTTTTGTTCTAGTGTAAGTCATATTACATCACTACTTTGCTCAAAACCCTTCATTGACTTTCCAAGTACTTAAAATAATAGTCTAGCCCCTTCACAACTAAATTGCCTGGCCCCTGCATAACTCTGCCCCCATGTCTACCCTCCCCTTACCACTCTTGGGCCGTACTCATCTCACTGCTGTTCCTTGAATATGCCAAGCTCATTCCTGGAGACCCTAGCACCTGCCATCCCTTCCCTCAACTCCTGGCACTGATCACTCTCATATAACCTGTTTTATTATTTTCATACCATTTATTACTCTCTGGATTGGTTTTGTTCATTTATTTGTCTCTGTATCTTTCCAGAAAAAGTGAACAAAATGCTTTTTTTATTTACTTCTGTTCCTAGCTCCTAGAGTGGTGCTGGCACATAGTAGGTGCCTAAGTATTTGCTGAAAATAGAACAAACAGATGAACAAAAGGAAATAATCATTGCAGATATTTACCTTTTTTTTTCCTTTTTTCTTCTGGTGATAACTTTGATACCTGATTATAATAAAATCAAACGAACTTCTTAAAAGAATCTATTTAAAGAAACATTATTAAAGCATATAAAGCAGAAGAACTAAAATGCTTTTAATCCTTGATTAGTAGATTCTTAACCTGTAATCATTAGGTAAGTATTGGATAGCTCCAGTAACTGACAGTGATTAACATATTATCATCTAAATGATTTTTGTGTTGTATATTCAGTCCTTCAATGCATCACTTAGCCTAATGGTACTATCCTAATTAGTACTATCAAAATGTCCACACAGTTTTGGAACCTACCAAGGTGCATGCCTTTATCAGAGACATAGTATATATATGAGCATATTAATCTTACATAAAATAGGAGCTACTAGGCCCCATGAACAAGTAGCAGCAAAGTCAAAATGGTAGGCATAAAAGAATGCCATGTAATCCTTAAATTCTTAATGAGAGACTGAGGACTTGAGACTGCTTTGAGATGTAATTTATTAATGTCTTCTATCTTGAGTTATGTTGAATGGAGTTTTAATTACCTTTGCTATTTTATGAAACAGTGGCAAATTTATGAGGTGAGTGTGCAGATTTGTATTAACAAGGATATGGATATATTTACACAGAAGCAAGCAATGAGTTGATTAAGAATGTTCTAATGAGCTCTAAACATTTTGGACTTTTTAGCACAATATATAAAAGATTGGAATTATTTGATTTCCAGATTGAAGACTATGATGTGATAGCTAGCATGATAGGAGCCAAGTGCAAAAAACTCCGGACCCTGGATCTATGGAGATGTAAGAATATTACTGAGAATGGAATAACAGAACTGGCTTCTGGGTGCCCACTTCTGGAAGAGCTCGACCTTGGCTGGTGCCCCACTCTGCAGAGCAGCACCGGGTGCTTCGCCAGACTAGCACGCCAGCTCCCAAATTTACAAAAACTCTTTCTTACTGCTAATAGGTCTGTGTGTGACACAGACATAGAAGAACTGGCATGTAATTGTACCAGATTACGGCAACTGGACATATTAGGTAAGGATGTGATATATAAATTTGTCTTGAAGCCTGTTTCATGGACATTAACCCCAATTTCAGACTTTTTGTAAGGAAACCACGAAGAAACTTACAGTAAAAATTTTGTCCTGATAAGAATGCTTGGTTTGATAGATAGTGCAAGATTATCAGTTGGTATAGGGAATAATTATATGTTTTAGTAAAATGATGAGGACAGTAACATAATTTTATAGTTGTACCTACCAAAGGCTCTAAATAACCATTAATTCTTAGAAGAGTGAGAATTTACATGAGCTGTATTCTCCATTTTCATTAAGGATAGAAGAAATAAATCCATTTGTATAATGAATTCATTAGATTTTCTTTTCTTTTTTTCTAGTTTGTGTTTATACTAAGGAAGTTATTTTATGGGTAACCAAGATCACATACTATTTAAGAATTGATTTTTATCTCCATACATGATAGTGAGATTGGCATTGGTAATTTCACATATGTACATAACTTTAGTGGAATGTTTCCTTCGTTGATTTTCCTTCCCACCACCCTCCGCTAGACCCTCTCCATCACTCCGCTGGGATTTCTCCTCTATTATCTAAAGTCTCTCTTATATCTCAATTACTCCCTAGCTAAGTTCTTAACGTTAAAACTCTAGATAAAGGAAGGTTGTGAAATCTCCATCCCTGATCATTCTAGTTTTTAGAAATAGTTCTACCTGAAAGCAGATCAGTTGCAAATTTTTTCCAGTTCTGGGATTCCTCATGTCCTTGCTGCATCATCAGCAAGGAGTCCTTTGAGATTCCCTTCCTTACTTCCTACCTTAGCCAGAGGTGCAAGCAGTGCTGCCATAGTTGTTCTTCCCACACTGTTGGTACTTTGTGAACTCTCATAGCACTCTCACTGTGTTTTCTGGCAATGTATTAATACTAACAGATTAATGCATAAGTACCTATATATCGTTTTCTGGTTATTAAACATTCAACAAAAGAAAAACCTGATGATTTTCAACACTGGCATTTGTAGTTTTCAGTTAAAAGTCTTTCCGTGTCCAGGTTTATGATACATTTATAGGTGTTGGTTATGTAGTTGCATGTTACTTATTCAAATCATTTGTAGGCCTTCATCTTTGTTATATTTTACTTGATCTTCACAGCTCAGGCATTGTATATCACTGTCCTTTCGTGGATGAGGGGACTGGCAGCCACCAGTTAATAAGTAGCAGAGCAAGGTAGCAGTACATGCTAGCCCTGTTTGTTTGTTTGGGGGGAGCTGTTTGTTTGTTTATTGCCACATCACAAGCACTTACATTGTTCTTTTCCTTCCTACTCTTCTCTCTTGAATTATTGTAGACTTTCTATAAGGGAAATATTTTGAAAGGTTAAGAGAAGTCATGAATTCACAAGAACAAGGAAAGGCAGCCCAGGGCCTTTTAAACTAAATGCAAGCCTCACTTCAGAGGAGAATGCTATTATTGGTTAAAATTTATTTTACGACTCCCTCCTCAAAAAGAAAAAAAATAATGTCTGAGTGGTAGCCAGTGTCTGGAGGAAACACTGATTCTAAGCAATATACCTTGTGATGAACAGTGCGGCTGGTTGTCAGGTTACCTAACTTTGGCCTATTAAATGTATGAATGACTTTTATAGAGACCAAAAAGAGAAATAGTGTAATAACTCTTTTTGAAAATATATGTAACTTTCATGAGCACAAGAGCAAGGAAATGTAATTATCTATTATGCCATTAATAATTATTGATGAAGACAACCATCATGTGAATATCTTTGAATGTCTTAATAAAGAGCATAGTGAGCCGGGCGTGGTGGCGCACGCTTGTAATCCCAGCATTCAGGAGGCTGAGACCGGAGGATCTGGGTTTGCGGCCAGCCTCAGCTACCTAGTGAGGCACTCCGCAACCTAGTGAGACCCGGTTTCAAAATAAAGAATAAAAAAAAAAATAGGGCTGGGGGTGTAGCTCAGAGGTAGAATGCCCCTGAGTTCAATCCCCAGTACCGCAAAAAAAAAAAAAAAAGAGCATAGTGAATATTACTATAAACAGCACAATGAATGATAGTACTAATCAATAATTAATAATAACAGAAACATTAGTTGATGCTGTAAATTGTTCCAATCATATGTTAAATGATTTAATCCTTACAACCTTATGTTAGGTAGTTATTATTAACTACAGATAAGAAAACAGGCTCAAATAGATTAACTGATTTGCCCAGGATCTCATAACTCATAATGGTACAATCTAGAATCTATTCTCCTAACCACTGTACTATATTTTCTTTATTTGTTGTTTGGTTTTCTTTCATCTTTAAATGTTAAAATTATTTCAAAAAATAAGGATTCTCAGTTTAACCAAGTTAATAGTCATTATTTTGTCATTATTCGATAAAATATGTGTCACACTGGAAATACTGCTCATCAGTACAAAGCTGAGTAAGATATGCTATGTTCCTACCTCCAAAGAGAGCATAACCTAGCAAAGAGAAAAAAAAAGTATATAAATAAGTATAGTGCGAGCCAGAGGCAAGTCCATTTTGATGAGGCTCAGAAAAACGGAGCATATGTGATAAGAGAAATAAGGAAAAACTTTACTTAAAAGGTTAATAGATATTTTAAAGATATCCTTGAAAAGTGAATAGGAAATGGGAAGGGAGGGCATTCTAAGTAGAAGGAATAGCATGAAACAAAAGTATAGAGTTAAAAATACAAGAGTGTTTTCACAGAATAAACAATCAAATTTGACTTACTATGTCAGAATAAGTAGGCTTTAATGAAGAGCTTTGGACACTGTGATGAGGAACCTGCACATAATTAAACTAGAAATAGCTATTACAGGATTTTAATTAGGGGATGAATGACATATTCAATGCCATGTTTTAGGAACATTAACCTGGGAACAAGTAGCAGGTAGATCTGAGAAGGAAGAGATCAAAATCAGAGATTTGCTGCAATCATCCATTTAATGAGTGTCCAAACCAGGGATGGTATAGGGAAATTAACCAACATCCCTTTATCTTTTCATTCATTATACATTTATTGAGCATGTACTCTATCAGGCATTGTTTTAAGTGCTGGAGAGCTAAAAGAAAGCAGGATAGGTGTGGCCCCTGTCCTGATGGAACAAACCAACTGAAAACATAACTGTGTCATAAGTCGTAATAAAACAGAAGTGCAAAGTAGTTTGGAAGCACAGGACAGAGGGCCCCAGTCTAGTTATATTTTAAGTCTTTTACTTCCTTTACAGGCGTTTTCTTAAGCTTTATGAAACTCATAGTTTATTGGGAAACTCAGATTCTAATGGGCAAGACTAGCACATAGAAAACAATCACAACCCTGGATTAAAAAACACCACGTAGCCAAGTGTTTAGGTTGAGGTTTGCTGATTTCACATAACAGAAGCCCACTTGAAGTAAAAGTAAGCGTACTCAAAAGAAAATTATTGTGAAGATACAGTTGTATCTCTCAGATCCTGTGAGTAGAAGCTATGGTTGGACCTTAGAAGGGACGGGAAAGCCATCAGAAGTCAAGGAAGCTTTTCTCTCTCTTTCTCCCCCAGCTGCCCCTCTCCTTTTCCTATAGTGCATGCTCCAGCACCTGCCTCCTACCTCATCCTTTGCCACTCTATTCACAAAGACTTTTATGTGTGCTTCTCCCTTGATTTTGCCTTGTTCTTTTCTTATCCTACTGGTCGTCTCTGCTTTTCAAGGTGCACATAGCCAATTATAACAGCTGCAGCCCAACTTTGAATGTCTTTAGAAATAGGGATCTATGGACATTGAATACTTTGCTGTATCCCAATTTTAAATTTCCAGGGGAATCCCAGGCATGGTGGCACACGCCTATAGTCCCAGTACTTGAGAGGCTGAGACAGGAAGGATCACAGGTTCGAGGATAGTCTCAGCAATGTAGTAAGACCCTGGGGGTGTAGCTTGGAGGTAGAATGTTCCTGGATTCAATCTTCAGTACTACACCACACACAAAAATTATACTAATAATTTTTAAAGTAAAATAAATTTCCAGAGAAATCTAGATTGGTTTAGCTTGAGGCCAGTCACACATAGAGTGACAGTATGGTTATAGCTCTGAAACCCACAACAGGGAAGGGAATAGAAAGGAGTTGGCAGAGAATGAGGCTTAGGTTAACATTTCAGATATCCTAATACCCCTCCTAGACGAGAGAGAAAGGGAAGAGAGAGAGAGAGAGAGAGACACATATGATTGTGATAAGTTTCTTCCCAGAAAAGCTGTAATTAAAGCAAGGTATGTTTTACAACATATAATCTTTCTGAATCAAGTGATAGTTGGTATCTATTAAGTGCCTACCATGGGTCATATGCTTTATATAATTTATTTAATTTAGCTAATAAATATCCCATAATCTCTTCAGATTTAACATGAGCTAAAATAACTCATCACCCATCATCTCTCTTCAGGTGTACCACTTCATACCCACCACTCACTGTAAAACTTATTAGATCGTGCTGTATTTATTTGCTCTCAACCATCATCAGTGAGTTCCTGAAAGCAGACACATGTCTTATACATGTTTGTATTTCCATTGCCTAAAACAGACTACCAATACTGTTAACAGAGTAGTTGCTCAATAATTACACTGCATGGAATTAGAGGTTGAATTATTATAGGTATTGTTGGCTGATTTGACCTGGGGGTTAAGGAAAATGAGATGTAAAGAACATTTTGCACTGGGGTGACAGGATTTGGAAAGACTGGAGGAGTTGATTCGGAGAGTTTGGAGGTAGGAATGAAGACAGTGGACAGAGGATTGATGGTATTTAGGCCACATTGCCTGGAAACATTCCATTTTATTTATTTATTTTTAAAATAGAATTATTTTACTATGAAATCTTTTATTGTTAAAAAAAAATACTTTTAAAGCCAGGCTTGGCAGCACATGCTTATAATCCCAGTACTTGGGAGGCTGAGACTGGAGGATTAGAGATTTGCGGCCAGCCCCAGCTATTTAGGCCCTCCACAACTTAGTGAGACCCTGTTTCAAAATAAGAATAAAAAAACAGGGCTGGGGGTATAGTTCAGAGGTAAAATGCTCTGAGTTCAATCCTAAGAACAGCACCCAAAAAATGCTTTTACTTTTAAGTCCTGTATTTTAGATAATAAAGGAACTCATTATACTTAAGATGTTTGTTTGGTTTTATTTTTTCAAACAGGAACAAGAATGGTGAGTCTGGCATCCTTAAGAAAACTCCTAGAGTCTTGTAAAGAACTCTCCTTGCTTGATGTGTCCTTCTGTTCACAGATTGATAACAGAGCTGTGCTAGAACTGAATGCCAATTTTCCAAAAGTGTTCATAAAAAAGAGCTTTACTCAGTGACTTCATACATGTCCTGTCATTAAAATCAGTGTGATTTTACTAGGGTTATATTTTAGGGTTGATTTCATTGTATGTTTTATTTAATTTTTATAATGGTGAGAATTAAAGACATTTCTGGATTGTAATGGAAAATGTGAACTTGTCCACTGAATCAAGTAAAAATGTAGAGAAATGTTACCACAAAATATTGTAAGCAATTTTCATTAAGAATATATGAGTGGCTGATTATTTTTACCTTATGTAATCAGAGATATTATGCTTTAATCAATAATCATGTTAATAAAAGAATAATATGGAAACATTTTAACTTGTTTTAAAGGGATACTTTAAGCAATAAGTTATCATGATATTTATTCAAAAATAAAGCTGATTCTCTTCATACCTCCATGTAAGGATGCCTTATTAAGCCTTATGACTTGCAAGTATTTTGTTGTTATATATGCAAAATTGTCAGAGCTAGTTGGGGAGACATTTTTCCATCTAAGATTTTGTTAAGACTGACACATCAGCTGTTCAACTGGAAAATTAGTAGTTTTTCTACTTGATGTATTTATCTGTTTCACTACTATGTAATACCAGTGTATAAAAATAAAGCATAAAAGAACAAGAGCAAACTGGAGAACATTATGTTAAACAAAATAAGCCAGACTCAGGAAGTCAAGGATTGTATGTTTTCTGTCATACGTGGAAGCTAGAGAGAAAAGGAGGAAAAAGGAAGGATGTTCTCATAAAAATAGAAGGGAGACCAGTAGAGTAGAGTAAAGGAACTGAGGGAGGAAGAAGGGAAGAGAAAAGGAATGCACCAGGGAGTGAAATTGACCAAATTATGTAATGTGAATGTACAAACATCACAGTGAATTATACAATATTATGTATAATCATAATGCATCAATAAAGATTTTTAATAAAAATTTTAAAAAGAAGCTGGGTGTGGTGGCACATGCTTGTAATCCCAGAATTTGGGAGGCTGAGACCAGAGGATCCGAGTTCATGGCCAGCCTCAGCTACCTAGCACTCCAACTTAGTGAGACCCGAAAAAAAAAAAATTAAAAAGAAAAAAAGAACAAGAGGTAAATTACTAATTGAAATAGTTTTTCAACTGGTAAGCAGATAGATACCTTAAAATTTTGCCAGAGGGAAAGGTTTACGGCTTCAGAATTACATGTGGGTTTTATTTATTTGTAAAAAAATCATATATGTGAATTTCATTTATATACTTTCCCCATGCTCTGACACCTTAAGTAATTAGAATTCAGCTACAGTTCACAGGAGGTGAGAGGGAAGGGGCAAAACAAACAAACATTTTATTAAATAATTAATTGATTTAATTCTGCTATTAAGAAAGTAGACAGAAAAGCCTGGTGTGGTGATGCACGCTTGTAACACCTGAAATTCCAGTACTCAGGAGCCTGAGACCAGAGGATCTTAGCCAGCCTCAGCAATTAGGCTCTCTGCAACTTAGTGAGACCCTGTTTCAAAAATAAAAGAATAAAATAAGGTCTCGGGGTGTATCTCAGAGGTAGAATGCCCTTGGATTCAATCTGTAGAACCACACACACACACACACACAAAGTAGAAAATATTTTGTGACATGAAAAGGCAGAACTGTTTTGAATGGAGAACCGATATTAACTGTGTAGTGTAAAAATTTTATTTTTCCACTAAAGGCAGAAATGCTATACAGTGATCCTGTTGAACAGTGATGTCCAGTTGGTTGCTAGCCAGGTGTGTGACACACATGAAATTTCAGTGCTTGGGAGGCTGAGACAGGTTTCAGGACAGCCTCAGCAAGTAGTGGGACTTTCAGCAACCTAGCTTGACTCTGTTTCAAAACAAAAGATAAAAAGGGCTGGGGGTGTAGCTATGAGGTAGAATGCCCTTGGGTTCAATCCCAAAAAAAAAAAAAAAAAAAAAGCAGTCTCTCAGTTTTCACTAACCATATATCTATTGTTCAGTAGTCACATGAGGCAAACTAATAGTTACCATATTGGACACAGTGATGGAGAACATATCCATCATTGCAGAAAGTTTTTTTGCATAACAGTACTTTAAAGTTTCTTATGTTATAAAATGTATTTATTTAAGAAAAAAGCACGTTACCACTTAGTATATATCTCTAGGCAATTTTCGAGGGTACTTACATGAAAGCATTTTTTCTGTCAAAGTTCTAAAGCTAATAAATTTATACATATGGTAAACAGGAGGTGTTCAGTATATATTTATTGAATGAATGAGTACCACATATATATTATTGTCATATGCCAAATTTTTAAAGCACAAAAGTTATAAATTATTACTAATAGTACTGTTTATCCTTTTTTAGACTATAAAAATATAATATTATGATATTTAAAATACTGGAAGATTATACTCCTCCACATTAAAAATATGTATGTGAGAATGACTGCCCTGGTCATACCCGTAGAATGCCCTACTCAGTTTTTTATTTGATGGAAGAAATGAGGAGCAATTATTCTCTAATTTCATGTACTTAGTTATATTCCATCTTCATGCACTATGATTTTTCTTTTATCCATGAATGTATATAAACATTTCAAAGGTTTGGAGAAGAGATGTAAAATTGACTACCTAAGTTCTTTGAAGTCTACCTTTATCTTAAACCAGCAGTTCTCATTATGTAAATACTTTGTTCCAGGTACTATTTCCAGGAGTTTCATTTACTAACTCAGTCTTCACAGCAATCCTATAAGATAGGTGCTGTAACTTTACCCCTATTTACAGATGAGGAAACTGAAGAAAGGTTGAAGAATTTGCTCATGATGGTATAGCTGCTAGTGACAGAGCCAGTTTACAAACCCAGGCCACTTGGCATTAGAGGCACTGCATTCAACCTATGCTTTTAAATGTCTGGAGTGGCTTCTGGTTCTAGAGCAGAGGATTCCTTCCTTTTCTGTAAAGGGCCAGACAGTAAATATGAGGCTGTGGGCAATAGGCAAAGTTGAGGTTATTATGTAGCTACTTGAATAACTAGAGAGAAAACAAATTTTTTTTTTTTTTTTTTTTTTTTTTTTGGTACTGGGGATTGAACCCAGGGGCATTCTACCTCTGAGCTACATCCCCAGCCCTATTTTTTATTCTTTATTTTGAAACCGAGTCTCACTAAGTTGCGGTGTGCCTCACTAGGTAGCTGAGGCTGGCAGCGAACCCGGATCCTCCGGTCTTAGCCTCCCGAATGCTGGGATTACAAGCGTGCGCCACCACGCCCGGCTTGAGAAAACAAATTTTTACAAAATTTTATTGACAAAATTCAAAACATAATTTGGAACTTTTTTCTTTTTTGGTTGGGGAGGTAATATGATTCTACTGATGAGAAGGAATTAAATAGTTTGGGGATAGTATGTCACTTAATTAGAGTTTAAAGTTGGTGTTTCTTGTCATCAAAATTAATTGTCTGGCTATGTAGCTCAGTGGTAGATCATTTCCTTTCCTAGGCCCTAGGTTCAATCCCTAATGCTGCCAAAAAAAATTTTTTATCATAAATATTAGTTTACTAATAATGATCTGTAATAATATTTTATATATTTCATCTTTGAAATTTTTTTCTTAAAGATAAATATTGTCAAATAATTTAGTCCCTAAGAATATGATTTTTGTTGAGCATATTATCACTTGAAGGCTTTGATAGAGTTCTATCGGGTTGTTTTTTCTCTTGGTATTTTCCTGTCAGTATGTTATTACATTGTAGTTGATCATTTCCAATTGAAAGCTAGGTAGAAGCTCCTCAGTTGCACAGTTAAATGTACTTTGAAATATAGAAGTTTCCTTTGCGCTTGTATCAAGGCCTAAAAATGCTTCTGGAACTGTAGATTGAACTACAAATTTGGGTGAGAGTAGAGGTCTTGGTGCTTATTTTGCCTTTTGATAGCACAGAAAGTGTATAGAGCAGCTTGATCTTGTGATTCAAATAATGTTAATTGTCATCAAAATAACTTAAGGGTGTTTCACATATAAACATAGGTTTTGCCTTGTAATTTTTTATTGAATTCATTACATAGCACTATAAAGTCTGCAGCAAAAGCTAAATTCCAAGCTATTCAATGTGAGATTTAATCCCACACTCATTTTCATAATGGTTGAGGGCACTTCTTGTACAGAATAATTTTAGTATCGGCACTGAGCTCAAAAACTCATCATAAAACTACTACTAAGCCAATTCACTGCTTTATGGGAGAGCAAATCAGGATATTCAGTTTCTGTATCTGACAGAAGACAAGGAATTGTTCTTTCTGAGAGCAAATGAAGTTCACTGTTGATACTACTAGTTCAATAATACAAGATTGAGTAAAACACATTCTACAGAATACCTGCTGATGAATAATACAGTAAATAACCATAGATTTTAAATGCCTTACATTTTCACAAGCATTGATTTATAAGTTTAACCAGCTAAGTTGAGTGGGTTTTGGGGGGAGGTTTTTTTTTTATTTTTAATACCACACGTATTTTTACTGCTACATCTTAGCAGATTCTACTTCACATTATAGAGAATGCATGTTGTCTTCTTAGAAAATACTCTTTCCTGTAATTTTTCCACACAATTCATTGAGAGTCTTCCATCACTTCAACCTTGGCATTGACTCATCAAACAATAACTAGGCAGTGTCACTAACATCTGTTGACTCATCAAGAGCCAAAGAAAACCACTAAGTCAGTTGCCTTGTTTGTTTTTTGTAGACTATTGACGTTGTTTCTAGTGTTCTCAATTCTTCAAGCAACTGTTTTTGCCCAAAGGCTAATTTAATAGTCTTAAGCAAGTTTACTCTGGACATATTTCTTCAGCTGATGCAATCAAACATAATTTAATTAACTTACCATTGGTAAAAGGCTTTCCTCTTTTGGCTAGCAATGGAGTCATTTAGTTTGATTGCAGCTTTTCTTTCTTTCTCTCTTTCTTTTGCAAATTAATTCTCCTGTGTTGAATTATTTTGCTTTAAATTTTCTAATTGTTCTGACCATTGCATTCCTATGAACTAAGAATATTGTGATGTGTTTAGTAATTCTAACATATGTTCTTTAAGAATAATTTGCATGTTAAACACCATACTTTGCCATCTAATTTCATAACAAAATAATCCTTACTCCATTGTGCCTTGAAAATATGTCACTTGAAGTTTACTTTTCTTTCTCATTCTCTTTTTTTCCCCTTGCTTTGACATTATGGGTAAACACTGGAAATAAAAAGTAAAAAAAAAAAAGTTGTATAACAATATGTGTGGTACTCAAAATGCTGATAATTCAAACTGCATTTTTGCAATTTGTAGTGTGCCCAGCAGCAGTGCAAAATGCTGAGAGCACCACATATGTCTCAACTCTGCCATGGTGGTGTGGAAGCTAATCATAAACACTTCACCAGTGATGAATGTGGCCAGATTCCAATAAAATTGTATTTATGGACACTGAAGGTTGAATCTTAGATAGTTTCTAATGTGTTACAAATTTTATTGTTCATGTATTTCTTTATTTCAGCCATTAATAAATGGCTGTAAAGGAGCAGGCTGAATTTGGCTTATAGACTAAATTTACAACCCTAATCTAGGGTATTCTTGAGTCAATTAGTAGCTTCAGGTTTGTCCATTTCTAATTTTAAAAAAGCACATTCAAATCTGTATCTCTCTTTTATTTTTTTAATACTGAGGATTGAACTGAGGGACATTCTTCATCTGAGCTACACCTTTAGCTCTATTTTTTTATTTTTACTTTAAAACAAGGTCTCACTAGGTAGATGAGAGTCTCACTACTTGGTGAGGCTATCCTGGATCCTGTGATCTTCCTGTCTCAGCCTTTGAAGTACTGAGATTACAGGAGTGCACCACCATGGCCAGCTCAAACCTGTATCTCTCATTTTACCATTTAGAGTTTAAAATAAAGGACAATATTTTATTATCTTAGAGGAAATAAAAGTTTTTACCATAAGAAGAATTTATATAAAATCTTCATTCATTAAAATTTGAATCCAAATGATTCTTTATTAGATTTTATAACTTGCTTAAAATTTTTAAAAATAATTCTTAGTGTTTTGCTAAGGTAAGTTATTTTCAGAGGCCAGTAACAGAAAATATGTATGTCCCGAATCTGTTTGAGAGCATGATTAAATGATACTCCTATGAAAATTGCTCTGAAATAAGATCTTAAAGTATATAATGTATGCAATTAATATTCTTCCTTTCCTGTGGAGTGCTTAGTTTTGAACTAATATGTAGAAAAGAAAAACTGATCACAAAAGTATTTTTATATTTTGATGTTCCCCCCAAATTACCTAATACCTAAAGACTCATATTTGAAAGTATAATAATACTAAGCAAGGAGAGTCAGTAAAAATTACATTTGGCTACTGTATATTAATACTGACTGTTTGGCTTTTCATTTTTTACTTGAAGTTATTAAAGGATGCCTGTTACTAACAGACTAATTTTGTTTTCAAAGCCACTTATCACACATTATCAGAGTTACATTTAGTTTTCTCTTCTTGTAACACATTTGATATTGATATGTCAGGGGAGCTTTTCTTTTTAACCACCCTGAAAATATTGTCACTGACCCTTAACTGTCAATCATCACTTCATTTGCATAGTGGCAATATACTGTACTAGAATTCTAGGCAACAAGCATAAAACCCTAGCTGTTAGAATAGGGTGTTTGGGGCAATAACGAACACTCTGTTAAGGGTCTATTTACTTCAATCAGAGCATGATTTACTGGATTTTTAAGAAATAAGTATTGGTAGAGGCCAAGATTTCTGCTTTGGCACAACAGAAAGTATACTCAAGATACTTGCCTATAAGAGTGAATTATTTTTGGCTTAAATTTTTATACATATAGGTACTATTAATGGGTTTTTTGACTGCATTTTGAAATGGGAAAGGTAGTTATGTCAAGCTTGCCATTTTCAGAGGAGCTTTTAATCTATGCATTTTGTAATGTGAATGAAGACAGCAGTGAAAATGTTACGAAAAATATAAAAGCAACATGGTCATGTTACCTAATAAATTAAGTAGAATACACAAAAGATAAAAGGGTTTTTTTCCTGGTGCAAATAAAGATCTATACAGACAACTAAGATATTTTAAATTTTATCTGCATAAAAAATTGAAGTCTAATGATTTTCTATTGTTCGTATTGTTCTGACTTTAGAATAATAAACTTGAGCATCTCATTAGCTTACTTTCAAAACTGATCATTTCAGGACACTGGTGTATATAATGCAAGGTTTGGGTCCAGAGGCTTTTATCATTCCTTATGAGTTAGATGAGAATAAGCCAAGAAGATGCGTTATCTATGTGTAGAACACTTAACAGTCCATCCATGTGGTATGAAATGACATCAACCTCAATTCACTTTAAGCTCTAAAATTACATGAGTCTTCGGGTAAGTAAACTTTAGATGCTTACATTGTTAGTAATTTTCCCGAATTAAAGTACATTTTCTTGGAAACTTTTTGGGTTTGTTACTTAAGCCTAGGTTTGATACAGTGTTTTTCTCTTTTTACTTACAAGTTATCACATGTTTGCTTTAATAGAAGCCAGTCCCTTCCCGACTAGTTAGCTCTTGAGTTGTCCACAGTTGCTAGTCATGCCCAAACTACTGGTGAGCCAGGATGAAATGAATGACACAAGGTAAGACATTCTTCCAAATAGTCTACATATTGACAACAAAAATATATTGATAGCTTTGTGCTGGCACAGATTGGAGTAAAACAGCCTGGGTATAGAAAATGCACATAACTAAACACAGAAAGATTTTCAAAATGAATGTGTGCCAAGGGGGGGGAAAAAAGCTGTAATGAAATAAGCATCAGGTAGAATAGGTTAAACACAGCTAGGCAGACATCTTTACTGCTGAACTTCAGGGCCTTCTGGATGCTAACAGTGGGTGAGTTAAGGTTTGTAATGTTTACCAGTCTCCTCTGTGATAACTGTCACCATCTCTTAGAAACTTTACTTTTTCATAGTTTGGAAATTTATACTATGTCATTATAAGGTGTTTTATGAATGATATTTACTAGGGTAACTTTTAACAAAATTCTAAAGATTATGCATTTTAATTTGTTCCTAAGTAAATATTTTTATTATTTAAGATTTGAAAATAGACTAATACTTTTGTGTTGTTACATTTTTAATTTTTTGTTTAATTAATATGTGTTTAATTTTATTAAACTGTTTTTGGTAAGAAGTTATATTTCTTCAATACTTCCTATAGAATATTTACAAATTACTGTTAAGGTTAAAACAAGGGCCAAAAAGAATTGCTAATACGAGCATAAATTTTGGCACACCATTCTTCTTATTTGAGATGTTTTAGCTGACAGATACCTCAAATAAAGAACTGATTTTGTTGAAGCCCTGGTAACTTCCCTTAAGAGTCCCCAAAATAATCCCCACCCCATAAAACCCAAAATAAATATTCCTAAGTCCTTATAATCAGAAATATTTGCAAAATTGAAAGACCTTACAATGTGCATAACTAGCATGATATCCTCACTATCATCAATGTATATAGAACTGTTGAGGAAGGAAAAAAAGATAACTCCATCATGTCCCATAGCTAGTGGCTTGGATGTTAATGATATTTTTCCTTAGTTTCAAAGGAGTCTGAGAGGTGATTCTTTTATATTGCAAACATAGTTTACACTATGAAACACCAACAGACAACTCAGAAGCCTATGTGAAGTCCTGCAGGTATAGAGTAAGGGAGAAGAAAAAGGGACCACTGAGCTTCTATATAGCTTTATAGAGTTAAAGAACTTTGCCAAACAAGGTTATAAAAAGCCCACCATGTGACAGGCGAGCCCCTTTTTTCTTTTGGCGCTTTCTCTTTTACTCTGCTCCTGGTCTAACCAGCTCTATGGTCTTCCTGTAGAATCTACCCAGTAAAGCTTTTTCATGCCTACCCTGTATCCTTTGGATGAAATTTTCCTTTCAGGAAGTCAAGAACCAAGGGAAACTCATGGCCCTACAACACTCCTTCCTACCTATTTCTTTTATTTCTTCCATCCTACTTCAGGGCCACATGCAATTACACAGAAAAGAGAGACACTACTAGACTGTTAGAGAACTGTTTCCCCTCAGTCTTTCAAATGTCTGCTTTCCAACCTACGTACACTCATTGTCAAAATCAAGCCTGTCGTTTCCTACTTCAGGTACATCAGTTTTACCAGGGCCTAGAGTCTGAATAGAAAGGGCCCCTAGAGCATCCTCAGGCTGCATTCCTTAGGGCCCTTGGTCCTTCTAAACCTCTAGCAGCCCCCAGATTTTGTTGTAACTTTAGCCTCCAATCTCCCCCCTCATAAAGCTAATTGGGCTATTTTTAAAATATTAAAGTACCAAATGTTAAGGTAAACTTTTTAAGCCTAGTGGTACACTGATAAATGTTTGACCAATTCTCCATGGGAGAAAAAAAATAAAAAAGCCCTGATTTGTGTTGCTTTCCAATTTTTGTCATGTAAATACTCCTACCAAGGCTAAGTTCAAGCTGTCAGTGTGAAATCACTTATACGGAGTTGGGATGAGATTCACACACTTAACGCTGTTTTGAGCTGATAGGAACTGGCGCCAGGTCACCACTGCCAGATGAAGGTGTTAAACATTGATCTTATAATTTCTGAAAAAAAGCATAATAAGATATAGCCAACTTTTCTCCAGAGGTAGTATTATCGGTAGTTGAGTAGACCTTCAAAATCTAAGAAATTCTGCTTTTGTCATTGGATACATTGAAAGAATAAAATTAGAAGATTTTTCTAAACATTCAATAATCTTTTGGAAGATAGAGTGTTAAGAAGAATAAACTTTAAAAGGAAGTGCAAAATATTGTGCTGATGTAAATCTGACATAAATCATATAAATTGATTAGGGTATTGTATGTTTGTAGACAACATTTTTTAAAAAAAAATTCCCCTATATTTCCATGGACTTTGAAAATTATATCCCCAGATAAAGAGTGACATTTTCTTCCTGCATGTTGGTGCAATTTTACATTATGAAATTGTCATGTAGATTCATTACACCTATTTTCCCAAACACAAATGACCATAATTCAAATATGCACCTATCACATACCAAGCTCTAAACTCCATACAAATATTCTACCACTAATATACTTGCAGACACATTGATAAGATATTTACACATTTTTATAAGGAAGATTGTTGGTCTGGGAACCTCAGAATTTTTATTTTGTGTATGTGGTGAGGTGCGGGGACACAGTAATGGGGATTAAACCCAGGGGCATTCTAGCTCTGAGCTACACCCCCAGACCTATTTTCTTTTATTTTATTTGGAAATATGGCCTCACTATGTTGCTAAGAATCTCACTAAGTTGCTGAGGCTAGCTTTGAGTCTGCCATCCTCCTGTCTCAGTCTCCCAAGTACTGGGATTACAGGAATGCACCAACCACGCTCAGCTACAGAATTTTTACTTTTGATATCTTTTTACTGCGGGTACAATTTTTTTATCCAGAATTAAGCCCATTTATGTATTTTTATTAGGCTACAATGAGTAACTAGCAACATCAAGGATGTCAGTGACAAACAGCAACAGGGTTTTCCCATGCACATGTTGGCTCCTGTGGTTTGGTTGCCCTGGTGGCACTGCAGAGTCCAGCTTTCCTCCAACTGGGCCTCTTCTGAAAGAGAAGTCTCAGCTGCGTATGCCTTTCTGGTGCCAGAAGGCACAGAAGCAAGAGAGAGAAATGTATTGAAAAGCTTTGAAGAGACTTCAGTGCTCATCAAGTCCATTCGTACTCTGTTGGCCACAGAACATGTGGCCAAACGCAGTCACTAGACAGCAAGGCCTCTTGTTATAAGTGGCATCCAAACATTTTGGGAACTGATAATTTTAAAAGATAGTACCTCGGGTACAACTATGTCCTACAAATATTTGCACTCACTCTAACAAAATATGTCAAAGTAAGATGAAAGGAAATAACATCTTAATTTTTTTAAAAAGAAATGTATTACTTGAATATAAGTTTAGAGTTTTTAGAAAGATCTTCATTCTTTGAATTATTTGGAAAATAAAAAGATTCAGCTAGGAATGATCATGCGCACCTATAATCCCAGTTTGGGAGACTGCGGCAGGAGGATTGCAGGTTCTAGGCCACTGCACGGTAACTTTGACCTTGTTTCAAAATAAAAAATAAAATAGAGCTGGAGGTGTAGCTCAGAGGTAGAATGCCCCTGAGTTCGACCCCCAGTACCATTCACATCCAAACAAAAGACTCCCAAATACCATTCTTGCCTCATTCTGTGGGAAATAAGAAATGGGATAAACTATAGAAATGTTCCTCAGTTATTGACAATGAAGCAATGGAAGCAAGAGAAGGGAAACAAGCCAGGCGTGGTGGCGCACGCTTGTAATCCCAGCATTTGGGAGACTGAGACCGGAGGATCCGGGTTCTCGGCCAGCCTCAGCTACCTAGTGAGGCACTCTGCAACAAAATAAAGAATAAAAAAATAAATAAATAAATAGGGCTTGGGGTATGGCTCAGAGTTCAACCCCCAGTACCGCAAAAAAAAAAAAAAGAGAAGGGAAACAGAAGTCATGAGGAACCAGCAATCTGGACTGTGCCACTGTCTGGCTGTAACTTGGAGTCTCAATTTCCTCATCTATAAAGTAAGTTATTCTAAGGTCATTGTTACTAAAGCTTGTGTTCTAATTATGTTGTATTGCCATTTAATTGACAAAATATATCCACCAATTTGTATTATAGTTTGACTCATTGTTTTTCTTAGAATTGTGGCAGAGATGTAGAATTTTTAGTTTTCTTTTACACATCCCATCTTATCAAAAATGAACTTGAGATAAAATAATAGACTATGACTCTCTTTATTTTTAATCTTAACATTCATCCTGGCCATACTTTAAAACACCAAAATACTCTTTTGTTACTCTGAGGTTTGCTTATATCATTATATGTTAAGGATAACCAGGTATATTGTTTAAAGTGTATATTTCTAGTTCCCAAACCCTTGGAGAATCTGATACTAGAAAGAACTCATAAAATAAATTTTAAACAAGTACCCCAAGGTGTCCACAGTAGTCTAAGCAGTATAAACTATGTAAGTTATTTTGATAATAATGAAAAAAATGCATACTAGGATGATACATACTTGGTACAATAGTTTAACTTAGTTGTTAATGTTTCCCAATCATATTTTCTTCCTTTTTTAAAATTTATTTATTTATTTTTTTCAGCACGGATTTTTTATACATTTCTTGAGTACAACAGGGTTACATAGACATTTATGACATATCAATCATTGTCAGATCACAAATAGCACCACTTCTTCGTTTTACACGTATAGCCCACATTCTTAACATAGCCTGGTAAAGCAAACTTTCTAGAGTCATAAAACCATACTCCTTTAGGGTCATATCTTTACTTTCCAAGAAGCAGGAGGGTCTTTCATCTACGCATCCTAGGGGCAATCGCCAGACTTCAAGGCGCCAATGTAGCCATAGCAGAAGAGTCAGTATACTTGCTCATATATGCAGATAGCAACTGCTGGGGGGAAAGGGCCCATCTGGGCTCCCACAACTCCCCCGTTTTTATTTTAAAATGCATGAAGGACTGTGCCTGTCTTAGGTCGTTTCCTACCAGGTGCTTAATCTTACCCATCATGGGGTCTCCATGAGTCATTCAACGAGCCCTGTCTTGGGTTGATTTGCCCTGAGAAAATCGAACCCATCATTGACTACCAGGCCCTGTGCGAGGCAGTGCTTGCATTTTTATTCCATGTAAATCTGCTCATATACTAACATAGGCATTGATCACAAGGCGTACAACAAGTGGTAGATTGCATAAACCTAGAATGACTATTACTGTTGCTACGATAACTCCTCCTAGAAAAGAGGTAAACGAGGGCCAGGTAGTGACCAAGGCTTGAAGCCGATCTACAAATGTCTTAGCTGTTTCTGCCAGGTTAATAGAAGTGGGCTCTGCATTATGTAGATCCAAAATCTCCGGGTGTAACTTTAACAAATCTTTTTTTTTTTTCATCTTTCCCTTATTTGGTGCATTGTAATTAAACATCTTTATTAGGTACAAGCTAGTATAGTCATACTTTCTTTGGTGTTTGTATTTTCTCTTCATGAATTCATTTTTGTCACCACATTTAGTGTATTGGACCTTTGTAAGTGATGAAATTATGTTCATATATGCTAGTGTTTCCCTATAGGGCCATATGTTATAGGGTTGGTCCCCAGGGTTGCACTATTGGGAGGTTGGGAGGTGGTGGATCTTTTAGGAGTTAAGCTTTGCCTAGAGCAGTGTTGCTCAGCTGTAATCCCATTTACTTGAAGGCCAAGGCAGCAGTATCACAAGTTCAGGGCCAACCTGGGCAACTGAGCGAGACCTTGTCTCAAGATAATTTTTTTAAAGGGCTGGGCATGTAGCTCAGTGGAAGAGCAACCAGGGTTCAATCTTCAAAACCTAAAACAAAACATTAGTCATAGTAGGTCTTTAGGTCATTGGCACATGCCCTTGAAGGGGGTCGTGGGACCCCTTTCTTCCTCTCTTTGGCTTCCTGGCCATGAGGTAAGTGATTTGCTCCCACCATGATGTACTGTCCCACAACAGGCCCAAACCAATGGTGCTGTCCCTTCACAGACTGGAATCTTCAAGATATGCCCAAACAAACCTTTTCACTTTAATTATCTCAGGTATATTGTCATAGTGATGGAGGACTATAAATGTATATTCCTAGCTTATAGTGTCCCTTTTTGAAGTAGTCACATTATGTGATTTCTGGGCTTAAAATACTTCAAGATGGGCATGGTGGCACTCACCTATAATCCTAGTACTTGGGAAGCTGAGACAGGAGGATCCTAAGTTAGAGGCCAGACTCAGCAATTTAGGGACACCCTCAGCAACTTAGCAAGACCCTGTTTCAAAATAAAAAATAAAAAGGGCTGGGGGTGTAGCTCAGAGGTAGAATGCCCCTAGGTTTGATCACTAGTAACACACACATACACACACACACACACACACACACACACACCAGCTATATGCACCATCATATATCATGCTTCTTGTTGAAACACTGCTTAGAAAGTTCTCCATATGTCATGATTACTCCAACTCCCACTTTCTTCAAGTCTCTGCTTAAAAATTGCCTGTGCAAAGTCCATATTTGTGTGTGTGTGTGTATGTGTGTGTGTGTGTGTATGTGTGTGTGTGTGTGTGTGCTTCTGTGTTTTAATGGGGATTAAACCCAGGGGAATTCTACCTCTGAGCTACACTCCCAGTCCTATTTCATTTTTTGTTTTGAAACAGAGTCTCACTAAATCGCTGAGAGTCTTACTAAATTGCTGAGGCTGGCCATGAACCTGTGACCCTTCTGTTTCAGCCTCCCAAGTACAAGGATTACATGTGTCACCATGCCCAGCTAATGGACAGCCCATATTGACCATCCAAAATAAAATAGTGTATTCCCATCTGCCAATCAATCACTATCCCTTGTAGACTGATATATATTTATTTAAAGCACTCATGACTATTTGACATATTATGTATTCATTTGTATCCACCCCTCTATACTTTTAAGCTGTACAAGTACAAAAACTTTGTTTTGTAAATAGCTATATTGCCAGGGCTTAGAATAGTACCTGGCACATAGTATGTACTCAATAAATATTTGTTGAGGAAATATTGGAGATTATTCACAGCTTGGCTTGTCTCCAGTATAAGGCAAGACTATTAAAATCCAAGTTTTATAAATTAGGCAATGTTTTAAAAGGAAGCTTTATTTTCTCTTAATTTCCCATCTATTTTGAAAGTCATTTTATTACTTTCAGATTTATCATCCCTTTTGCAAACTCTGTTCTCATCTTTTCCTGGTCTGTTTTTCAATTATGTGTGACACTTTATTTTAAATTATGACAATGTAAAGTTGATATTTCATTTCAACAAGTTTTAAATACTTAATTGAAATATGAAACTCTTAGTGTGGATTCATTGTTAATGAAAGGCACCAGATTTACATCCCCATTAAACTGGCACTGACCTTCATGGGATACATGCCTGGGATAGGGATACACATGGGTAATAGCATTCAGGATTTTGTCTGAAAAACTAGGGATCTTCTCAATTGAAAAACAAAATAAGAGAGCAACTAACATCCTTGGATACGTGCCCTTTAAAAGACAGCTGTACTGGCAGAGGTTTTTATGCCATATAAATCTGCCTGCATGGAACAAAACAGATTATTTAGACAATAGAACCAAAGTACTTTGAAGAAAGAAATAGTAGCTGTTGAAATGTTAAAATATTTGTAGTTATATAAGGTCAAGTCACATTAAAACAATCCACTGCTGAGACATTTCCCTCTCCCTGGGCTACACTTTCCTGCTTATTACTATCTGTTCTAGTGCCTAGATGTGCCCCAGGTGTCAGTACACTGCCCAGTGACTGGCAGATCTGTCCTAAGAATGTAAGCTCGACGCCAAACACTACGTAAGGTTGAGTAGTGGGCCCAGAAGTTTCTCCAAACAATGTATAACTTATTAAGAGTCAAGATAGAAAAGGCTATGAGCTCTCTTACGTTTAGTGCAGAGGAAAGCCAACCTCCCCAAATATTACTGGTTCTTGTACCATTTACAGACAGTAGACATGTCCTGATTTATCATATGAGAGCCTATCTGCTATGAAATCATACCTGGTAATGGACCGATTACCTTGCTCCACTCCATGGAAGAGGTAGCATTTTGTTCTTTCTGGAATAGACAATTACATGGGTTTTCCTTTCCTACATGCAATGCCTCTCCCAAAACCACCATCTGTAGTTACAGAACACCTTGTCCACCATCATGACATTTTGTATAGCATTGCTGCTGGTCAAGAAATTTACTTCACGGCAAGTGGGAGTGGGGTCATGAAATTTACTAGTCTTGAAATGTTCCCCATCATCTTGAAGTAGCTGGTGTGACAAAATGGTGGTGTGACCTTTTGAAGACCTCTTTACAGCATTGGCAAGGCAACAAGGCCTGGTGGGGCTGGAGTGAGGTTCTCCAGAAGGTTGTGAGTGCTCTGAATCAGTGCTCAGTATATAGTGCTGGTTTTCCCCTAGCTAGGATTCACAGATTCAGGAACCAAGGGGTTGGGTTGGCACCATTCGTCTCTACCCTTTGTGACCTACTAGCAAAATTCTTGCTTTTAGTTCTTGCAACTTGGCAAGGTGTGGACTTGTGATGCTCAATTTTGTCAGCTTGGTTGGATGATAGAAGGTCCAGATTGTGGTCAAACATTCTAGTTGCTTTAGTGGGGGGGGGGGGCTTGTTTCAATGAGATAAACATTTAAATTGAGCATAGAATAGTGGAAGGGGGCTGGGGGAGGGGTTGGGGAGAGGAAGAGTGAGGATTTAGGAAGGGAACAGTTCAGTTGCATCCATGTGGGAAGGTTTCACTACCAATCTCAGTGGCATGTGTGGGAAGATGAGGTGGGGTATATGTAGAGAAATGCACCAAGATATGTGTGTATGGTATCGTTTTGAATCTCACTGTCATGTATTGCACCAATAGAAGTATAAAAATAAGTAAATAAATTGAGCAGTTCATGGTGTTACAGGCCTGTGATGTAGCTACTCAGGAGGCTGAGGTTGGAGCATCACTTGAGCCCAGGAGTTTGCAACCATCCTGGCAACATTGTGAGACCCTGTATCAAAATTAAACAAACAAGACACCATTTAAATTGGTGGGATTTGAGTGAAGCAGATTGCTTTCCACAATGTGGGTGGGCCTCATCCAAGCATTTGAAGGCCCACAGAGAAAAAAACTAGCTTCCTCAGAGCAGGATAATTTCTCCAGTGCACTTCTTCTGCAAGGCTGACTCTTTCTGGTTCTGCAGCAGACTGTCTCAGGACTGGAATTGGGACACTAGCTTGATCTAATCATCATTGGGCCTGGAGGTCTTCAGATGGCAGCAACCACAGCATTGGCTCTTCTGGCTCTCCAGCTGCCAGCCTACTCTGCAGGTCGTGGACTTGCCTCCTCAGTCATGGGGACTGATTGCTAATAACAAGTCTCTTCTTCTAATGTACATGTCATACTGGTTCTCTCTCACTCTGGAGAACCCTAACTTACACACTTCCTGGCAAAGCCAAAACAGTTTGTGACCTACAAATATTTTTATATAGGAAAATAAAGTATTTGATTAACTAGATTAAATATTTTACGTGTACTAATGTCCATGACATATAGCCACTCAATGGTATCAAACTTTACATTATATGTACTTCATCTTTGAGATCTAATCATCACTGGGCTTTAAGTACGTGCAATTTTTGTCACCATGCTCTTGCCTACCTTAAAAGCAACTGATTTTTAAGAAACATCATTTTTACAGGGCTTTTCTTTATTAACTTGAGACCCAGAATATTTCAATTAAATACTTTATCACTGCATTTATTTTCATTTTATAAACTAACATAACACTGACATCCAATAAAATCTATTTTCAACTTTTATGCATTACTAAGAGTGGAAACTTAATTTTTTTTAGAAAAAAAATTTTTCACAATGCTACCTAATATCTATAGACTGAATATAATCTAGGAAGAAAAATAAAAATCAAATGTAAGTATCCTGGCTACCACATTTATTAAATCAATCGTGTGTGAAACTCGGCCACTGGAAAAAAGTACAAAATGATTGGATATGTTTTTAAAATGATTTCTAAAAATTTGTGAGATACTGAGGCTCTGTTGAGCAATTTGCAAAATAAAATAAATTATTGTATAACATTAATAGACTTCCTACAAGAAAAAAAGCAATTTTTGAAGTTCCGTCAAGGACAAAAGATAATGGATGTTTTTATAGTTTGCATCTGGACTATTAGCATCATTAGAGGTAATGTATTCCAGAAGCCATTTAATATAATTATGCAGATAATATTTTTTTGTGTTAAGAATGTTGTGGGATTTCAAATAAGTACATTTTTTTAAGATCAAAATTTTGTAATGTCCTAAAAGTAGTTTACTAAAAAGGCCTATTACTTCTACAGTAAGAAATAAGAAACTGTAGTTTAAGGGACTAGTAATAATCTTCACTTTTGGAACTCACATATAGGTGCAGCCTGTATCTTCAAATTGCTGAGTCAAGATAGAAGTTCTTAGCCGGGCGTGGTGGCTCACGCTTGTAATCCCAGCATTTGGGAGGCTGAGACCAGAGGATCTGGGTTCGCGGCCAGCCTCAGCTACCTAGTGAGGCACTCTGCAACTTAGTGAGACCCTGTTTCAAAATAAAGAATAAAAAAATAGGGCTGGGAGTATAGCTCAGAGGTAGAATGCCCCTGAGTTCAATTCCTAGTACCGAAACAACAACAACAAAAAAATAGAAGTTCTTTTTCCTAGAGATGTTTAAAATATTAGCATTACTGTGATTTACATTATGATGTGAGACTATAATGTACCAATAAAAGTATTAAAAAATAAAATACAAGCATTACTATATTTAAAGACATTAATTTTAGTAAGCATTTTTTTCCTATTCAGCCACATTTTAACCCTTCTTGAGCTACCCTTTTGACTTTTTCTGGGAAAACACCACTCTCAGGCTCTCAGGACATATGGCTTTGGTGGGGCTAACTCCTTGTTTTGGGGGGTTCACATGTGAACTGACAGGCCAGTCAGCATTGCAACTCCCTGCTGCACTCAGTGATTATTTTTTAAAATGGGCTGAGCTGTGCACAATGGCATAGGCCTGTAATCCCAGTACTCGGGAGGTTGAGACAGGAGGATCAGAGATTTGAGGCCAGCCTCAGCAATTTAGATCCTCAGCAGCTTAGTGAGATGCAGTTTCAAAATAAAATAATAAAATGGGGCTGGGAGTATATCTCAGAGATAGAATGCCCCTGGGTTAAATCCTCAGTACCACAATAAAATAAATAAGTAAATAAATAAATAAATAAATAGATAGATAGATAAAATAAAAAGGACTGAGCCAAGCATTATGGCACAGGCCTGCAATCTCAGTACTTGGGAGGCTGAGACAGGATACTTGCAGGTTCAAGGCCAGCCTCAGCAACTTAGTAAGACCCTGTTTCAAAATTAAAAAATGAAAAAGGCTGAGGGGTAGCTCAGAGGTAGAATGCCCCTGGGTTCAACTCCCAGTAAATAAAAATAAAGAGATGAGCAATGAAAGTAATTCTGGGTCTCAGGAGAAGCTCTTCAACCTAGGACAGCTGATAGCACAGAATAGAAGCCTACCATACCATCCAGCATTCTGGTCCCCAGACTGAGTTCACCTGCTAAGAGAAGAAGAGACATCCACGCAGTTCTGATGTTTCCATTGTCCCCCAGGGCCAAGTCATTTTCAGAAGTCTTGTGTTTTATAACCCAAAGAATTACTTTTTGTTGTTGTTGTTAAGCCTGTTTGATTTGGTTTCAGTTACTTATAAATAAAAGAATCTTAACAGACATGTATTGCTAAAGAAAAATATTCTTTAGTAAAAACAAATATATTTTTAAGTACTCTTCTTCCCACCCAGTTCCTATAAGGACAAAATCTTCTTGTTTTTTCCAGTTGTTCCCTATATGAAGTGCCCTCCTACTTTCTCCTATAAAATTACACTTTCTCATTTTATTAAATACTACTAGTTTTCTTATTTACTCCTCTTAGCTTTCAATTCTCTCCCAACCAAGAACTTTAATTGAATTAGCTTACACATAATATTCATATGTTTCTGTTCTTTTGGGAACTAGTATGTATTTGTGCTCACATATCATGAGCTCCTTGTGGCAATTACAAACAATATCAGAGTGGTTCAGAGTTTCTCACATGGTTAGCAGTAAGTGTCAAACAGTGTTATTTGGTGTTTGAAAATCTTCAGTGAAAAGTTCTTCCCTCCCATTTAACATGCGTAAGAGGGCTGAACTGGGTGGGAGTGGTACTCCAAGAACCTTTGAATGGTGAGTTTTACTATGACACAGAACTTTTACTGAAAATTTTCTTATGACTTCGCCTTATGGTGCAAATATGCCAAACCTATAGCACAAATAATATTCACATATTACTCCATTTTATTCAGTTTTTTTTGCTGCACTATAAACACATAAGAAAGATGATGCTGATTTGTTATTTCTCATGATTTTGTGGATTAGGGTAACTCTGCTCTTGCCCACTCTCACATGCAGCTGTATGCAGCCAGCTGATTGGCTGGGCTTCTGTTAAGCTGGGTTGTTGACAGGGGCACCTTGGTTCTCTCTTAGTACTGCTAACAGAGCAAAAAAAAAAAAAAAAACTTTAGCCTGCATTGTCATTTCCACGGATGCATTGTCTTGATCCAAACAAAGATGAGCCCAGCTTAGGTAGGACTGGTGGTGGGAAAAACCCTACCACTTGAAGAGAGGCAAACCTTGAGGCAGGAATCGTGCAGAATGGGGCTGGTGTAGTGACCATCTTTGGAAATAATACACCACACTGTGGGAGTTATTTATAACTGAAATAAGAAAGGAGTACACCTTTTTATTTACAAGTCCCCTTGATGCATACAGAATTCTTCCTGAACCATTTTATACCCACAAAAATACTCAAAATGAAAAATAATGCTTTTCATTAGGAAGTAAATATCTCTGATGCGACAGCTATCAAAACATGCAGTTATTTATAAGGAAGAACACACATATGCTAGTCTCTTTTCTTTGGCTTTTTTATATCATTTGAGTTGATAATTTGTAAAATATATAGGCTTTGCTCTTATTGATAAAAGCAAAACATAGGGCTGGGGGGTGTAGCTCAGTGGTAAAATACTTGCCTAGCATGTATGAGCCCTGGGTTAAAAAAAAGGCAAAACATAATTGTTATTATTACCCATCCTGCATTTTTCTCTGCTCTGGAGCATTTCAATTTTTGAATACATAATTGGTTTGGAAGAGCCACATTGACCCTTGAACTAAAATATTGCATTATGTTGCTCTGGGAAGTATAGTAATATACTTTTTTATTTTGTATTTGAGACACTTTAAAGATGTTTGAAGTGTGGTTTATTAAAAAGTGTTATATCACTTATGAAGTTTTAAAATATGTTAGATTCAGGAATACAGACTTATGTGTAAAACATAAAGGAATTCATGGCAATTGGCAAATACTAAATTCAGCTGGTTATCTCTGGTGGAGAAGTGAGAGATGACCAGGAGCTGTAACAAGAGAAGGAATAAGCCAGGCGTAGTGGCACACGCTTGTAATCCCAGCATTCGGGAGGCTGAGACCAGAGGATCCGGGTTCGCGGCCAGCCTCAGCTGCCTAATGAGGCACTCCGCAACTTAGTGAGACTCGGTTTCAAAATAAAGAATAGGGCTGGGGGCGTAGCTCGGAGGTAGAATGCCCCTGAGTTCAATCCCCAGTACCGCAAAAAAAAAAAAAGGAGGAATAATGTGGTTTTTGTGCTGAGGGAGACTGTACGGAGTTAGTTGGTAGAGGATCTAGAAGAAGTTTTAATTAGATTCGAAAGGCAATTAAGAGCCATTGTAAAGGAGAGATCCGATGAAAATGTTGCTTTGGGAAGAGAGGAGTTGGCATAGTGCATCAGATTGGTTGGAAAGGAGTGAGGACGAACGCTGCCACCTTAGCTAGGAAGGAGGCTGCCGAGTACACCCGGCTCAAGGTGAG
Source organism: Graphiurus murinus (assembly GCA_004027655.1). Classification (NCBI taxonomy): domain Eukaryota; kingdom Metazoa; phylum Chordata; class Mammalia; order Rodentia; family Gliridae; genus Graphiurus; species Graphiurus murinus. The sequence continues at coordinate 21,276 of PVLC010007298.1, read as the reverse complement.
CAGTTGCAAAATCTGAAAAAGGTAAGAGGGTCTTGGCTCCTGACGACTGTGACAGCTAAAAAAAAAAGAGACAAGGAGTGGCGAGGCCATGGTTACATTTTGGGGGAATCAAATAGATAAAGACATTGGAGAAAACGTGCATTCAGCTTTAGATGTGTTAATATTTCTCTCTCTCTCTCTCTCTCTCTCTCTCTCTCCCTCAGCAGCCTTCTTCCGTCAGTCGGTCTCCCGTTCCTGTTCTCTGGTCCAGGCTGTCCAGTCCGCTCACCCTCTTCGTTCTCTGCCAGTTGCCTCCTACCTAGAGTGCCCACTCAACTTCTTTCTGCCAAAGAATTAATTCTCTTTAAATTACCTTTCCCTCCTAGCTCTGATCACTCCAACTAAGAATCCCAGTGGATGAAATTCAGGTCTGTCGTTTGGGAAATGCACATGTGTTCATGTACCTGCATCGTGACCACCTGGTTGCAGGGGGCAGCGCCCACACGCCTTGGTTCAGGGATCTCCAAATACCCGGCAGTTATGCCCTGCTGTCCTTGGACCTAGTGTTTTGGCCTTTCTCAGATCGAGTGAAAGTGTTTCTAGTGTTAAGTTCTTGGTTCCTGTTAGACCTACACGCTCCCAGAATGCCGTGCCTCCTGCCTCGACTTCCCTCCCTCCAAGTCGGGTATAAAACGCGCTGCTCTTGGGGCCTTCAGCAGCCAGCCCCTCTCCTCTGACCCCCGTGCGGTGTGAACAGGAAGCCTGAGGAGCCCCAGGGGTGCAGAAGGAAACCCTCTGGGTGGCGTGGGAGCGCAGACCGCGGAGCGTTCGGTCGCAGGTCCCTTCCCGCCCAGGCTGCTTTTGGGTCACCTGGAACCCCGTTTTCTTCGGGTCTGGGTCTGGCGAGGGGCTAAGCTGAAGCCCTGCTGTTCGGCTGGGTGTGGCGGCTCCAGTCCCGGGACCGCCTTCTCCCCTGTCCACGTGAACGTCCGAGACGAAGACCCGTTTTTGTAAACCTTGACCACCGCGCAGCCAGGGGGGCCCTGCGAAGCCATCGGGGAGAAGAGCCAGAGAAGAGCCGGGCGGCCAAATCTCCTAGCGGCCGGGAGGGACTGTCTTCCTCACCTGCGGGGACTCGCCCGCAGACTCGTCCCGGCCACCACGGAACCCCGGCCTCTGCACCAGCTGCAAAGGCCCGGAGCTTCCTGCCAGGCCCTGCTGGCCTGGGCCACTCCGCCTCTGCCCAAGTGGCAGGGACACCCTCCACCGCTGCCAAGGAAGGGCCCTTGGGCAGGTGGAAGGACTTCCTGAAGGGAATGGGATCCCCCACAGCGCCCCTCCTAGGGACCCCAGAATGTTGAAGAGTGCCCCCGGGAGCCAAACCATCTTTATTCCAAAGCCCAGGGACTGGCTGTGACCCTGCACAGGTGGGAGGCCCCGTGTGGAGTCTCCAGTGGTTAGTGCCCTTGTTGCTGCGAAGGCCGCTCCGCTGTGTGGTTGGTTCCAAGCTTATGACCCCAGCGTTCTCTTCTTGACTACTGCAGGCTGCTATAAAGGACACCCAGAGAAAGATGCTGTAAACGTCAAGAGGTTTGCAATAGATATTGAAGAAATGGAGTGGTTTCCAGAGGACGGGGCGGGGGGGGGGGGAGACCCTCACGTCTCAGCGGTGCTACAATTGCTGCAATTACTGGTGTGTGGCGCTGGAGGACTTCGTGACGACTTTAGCTATGAGCAAGGGCTTGAACATCCTAAATACAAAAAGCTCTGTGAGTGGCAGCCTCAACTTAAAGCTAACCGGAATTGGTGAGGCCTCCCTGGATAATGCAATCGAGATGGCTTTCCTTGAATCTCTTTCCTCTCGCACCGCTAGACATAAGTCAGCGTCATTTATTTTATTTATTTTTTTTAGTTAAAAACCTTTCTTGCTGGACAGTCACAGTGGAGGCCTCCACTAGAGTTAGCAGCAACAGCACTTTACTTTAGATTTGCACTTTGTTTAGTGCTTTCATGTACATTATGTCATTTGGGCCTTACTTCAACCCTGCTGGAAAGATTAAAAAGTGGTATTATCCAGAGTCTACGCATGAAGAAACAGATTTGCAGGTATCACCTGATACCCCAGTTGCCGGCTAGTAAGTGCAGAGCTGGTACACACATGAAGATGTTCCCCCTGCAAGCCTATTCCAGTTCCATTACTACTGATGGACACCGCCTGAAGTTTTTATCCCTTCCTCTCCTTGTCATGTAACGGGATAAAGGGAGAGGAAGGAAACACCACTCATCATGGAAACATCCCATTGTCTAGGGGAAGGACTGACTAGTTCACTGGGCTTTGGAGGGAGTGAAGTTCAGCTCCACCGGCTGAATGGATTCCTTTGGTAGGAATTTTTGGGGTGAGGATGTTTTCCCTACTTTGGAAAAACTTCCATGGATGTGTCTCTGTTCACATAACCCACTTGAAAAAAAAAAAAAACCACTCACTTTTAAACCCTAAAAATGGAACAAACCTACTATGTAGTAAGAAGTTTCAGGTGAAACCTGGACTGGGTTAAGAATAACATTTTATGAGTTCCCTTTCTTCTGAATGAAACATTCTATCTGCTATTAGCCATGACTTCTAACTTGGCATTCTGGTCTTGATGCTGGTGAAGAGCTGGGACTTCTCTGAGAAAGAAAACGCTTGCTAGTACAGTCCCAACATATAGGAAGCAAGCGTTAAGGGTTCCATTCTTTCTTCCTGGGAACTTTTCTGATATAGAATGCATGGTCCTCTCTGGTGAAACTTTTCAAATCCTTACTAGGACGGATGTTTAGAAACCTTTGCAGGAATCATATGCATAGCGTCACCTTCAGACGTGTTTGGCTATAAGGGCTGAGGGAAAGAACGTGGAGGGAGGAAGGAGAGGGGGAGGAGGGGAAAGGAGAATTGGATCTGAAACAAAACATTTGAACTGATTAGGAGACTACAAAATTAATAGTAGTTCCAAGATGATGCCACTGTGGGGCGCCAAAGTTCTACTCGGCTAAGGCCTGCAGCCTTCTTGGGTGCAAGGACTGAAGTCCTGGGGAACAGATGCACTGGGGGAAGAGAGGGGAGGAAAGAGGGGTGGGGCTAGGGTGTCCTTTATTCTCCAGTTAAACTAGCCTGGGAGACTTTGTTACATAACAAGCCTCCGCGAGGGGGAAGAAGACTTTGTTTGAGGGGAAGGAGGGTGTGAGTGGGGGAAGCTCTTAGAAAAGAAGAAAATCTCAGACTACAGAGCTGACCTGGGAGCACAAACGGTCCTCTCCGCTTCAGAAATTCTTTGGCTTCTTCTCAAACTGGGGCCACGACCTCTTTTAAAGGGGGCGTGCGAGGAGGGGATATACATTTGGACAGGGTCCACTCTCTCCACCCCCATCAGGGACCCTGCCCAACTTCGCGCTCCCTCTCTACTCCCACCGCCACTGCATCAGCACCCCCCTCCCCATGCCCTGGGCTGCTGCCACCAGGAAGCTGGGCTCTTTCTCCTCCGGGGCGCCGCGGGGTTGCGCGCCTCCATCTGCAGCCCCCAGGACTCTCCAGCAGGGATAAAGGGCGGTCTCCCCTGCCTGCAAGCGGCCTGGATGCTCAGCCGTCAGCTGCCGGGAGGCGCTGATTTCACTCCCGAGCGGCTGGGGCTGCGGGCGGCGAGGGGCGGAGGGGCCCGGGCAGGGGCGGGGCGGGGGCGGGAGGCAGTGGCCGGGACCCGCAGAGTCTGAGCACCCAGCCCGCCAGGGTTTATTACATCCCAGCCTCCCGCAAAGGTTAGGAACGCGTATTTAGAGACAGGATAATCCGAGTTTAAATATTAAAAGTAAAAGCAGAACCGGTCGAATATTTACCTAGAGACAGCACGGATCTCCCTTTGCGAGGGGAGAGGACTGAGCCGGAGGCCCAGCTCCCAGGCCCGCGGCACTGCGCTCCCCGGGTGGCTTCGTCCGGGCGGCGGGCACCCACCTGGAAGGCCTCCTCCAACTGCGCTTAAGGGGGGCGGTCCTGGTACCCCCTCGCTTTCCCAAGTAGATAGGAGTCTTCCGGGCTCGGTCCAAATCTGCTGTTTTCTCATATCCTCCTTTTTTAAGGGCCTCCCGGACTAACACAAAAGGTGGCGGAAAGTACGTTGGATCAATAGCAAAGATTGTTATTTAGATAACGAATTAATCTCCCTGTTATAATACTTTTTATAGTGAACTTTGTACCCCTTCCATAAGAAAAAGGAATTTAAAGGAAAAAAAGTCTCAAACAGGATTAAGGTTTTAATTACAATTCCCTATCGAAATAGTATGTTTGATGAGCTGATCTTATCAATTAATAGTAACATTAAAGCTCAAGAAACAGATTCACGGAAAATATGCTTAAGGGAGCGTTTTAAAAGCAATTGCACCAGGAGAACTAGCCGGGCTGCAGGCCAGGAGGAATGCTGTGTCGGTCCGAGCGGGTTTCGGATCCGCCTCTGCTCCGACTCGGTCAGAGCCCGGCGCGCATCTGGGGCAGGATGGGGCAGGAGTGGCGGGCCGCGCGCTGGGAGACTAGGCTGCGCGGGTGGAGTGAAATAATAAATAACAGAAGCCTCTTCCAAGCCGAGGCCCACATCAAAGTTGGGGCCCCACGAGGGCCGTGCAGTTCACTGCGTTTGGGTCAGCGTTATATTCTAGGGGCAAATAAAGTAATTTGAACATGCACCAACAGTTTTCCATAAAATACGAGTTAAAAGAAGTAATAGAACTAATCACTGTCTTCTCAAATCAAGTAGAAAACATTTCAATGCACTAATTAGAGTAATTAGAATAATAAGCCTCTGCCTATATGTGGTAAGACAATGTGTACAAACAACTTTATTTAATGTATACTGGTAATCAGCGATGCGTGCCTGCTTGAATGCTTAGTGCAATAAAACTACCCTCCGTCCGCCCAAACAATCAAATACAAATTAGTTTAATGATTGTGCCTGCTGAATGTCTTAGAAATCCACAGGCAGAAGCGAGTAAATAGAAGCATCCTTGTTTGTGTGCGACCCCGCCCGGGCTGGCCGCGGGGCGCGGTGAGTGGCCGCGGGCGAGCGCGGCGGGAGCTAGCGACAGGCTCTGGCCGCTGGGCGGAAGCCAGGCCCGGAGCCAGCACCGACCTGCGCCCCGCGGGAGCCCCAGCTTCTGCCTCGGGTCGCCTCCCCACCCCTCCCAGCCAGCTGCTCGTCCTCGCGGCCGGGCCGCTCACCCTGGGCTCCTAAAGCCACCGTCCAGCGTCCGGCCTCGACTCCTCCGGGAGGCAAAAGGCCGCCTTGGAACTCCCAACGCCCTGCTTGGGGGGGTGGGGGTGGGAGCTGAGTTTCCTCCCACAGGGAGACTCCTCTCAGGGGGGTGGGGGGCGCCAAAGGCGACGGCGGCGTGTGGGGGATCCGCCAGCCAGTCTAGTGACCAGCCCACAGAGAGGGACGCCTGCCCTCCAGGCTGGGGTGCGGCCCCACGCTGCTCGCGGCTCTCAGCGCTGGCTTGAGATCACCGGGTGACCACAGGGGCTTCCGGGTCCCTGTCTCTGGGGAACTGACTTTCCTCTCCAAGGAACAGACTTGAGGCTCAGCAGACAGTGCTCGGTTTCTGGGGATTGGAGAATAGTTCTCCCTGCGCCCTCTCTTAGAGGGAAGGTTCCTCTCCTCTGGCAGCACGGAGCTGAGGTCAAACAGCCTCAGTTCCGAAAGTTTGCTAGGTGACCGCTGAAGGGTACCTGCTTCAGAACTTCACTCCCCGGATTTGGACTGTCCCCCTCCATTCCTTGCCCTCATTGGCCAAGAAAAGCCCAAAGCACTCTACTTCCCAGGCAGCCGTCCGTTTTTCCTTCCCAGGGTTTCTTGCAGTTGTCTACTCTTCCTTTTTCTCTTGGGGCACCGTCTCCCACAGTTGCCTCTCCCAGGTGGCAGCAATGTCCTGGGCCCGACTTTGCAGAGCCAGGCGAGAAAGCCCGGCAGAGAGAAAGCTAGATCCACTGTCCTCGAGGCCCTCCACTCCCAGTCCCCCCTGAGCCCGCAGCACCTCTGCGGTAACCGCGCGCCACCCCCAGAGAGCCCCTACCAACTTCTGCGCCCCCTCCCTGAGGGCGACAGCCACACCCCAGGCATCGGTACTCCCCTAACCACCACTTCTAGCCTCAGCTTCCCGCAGGCGAACTCGCGGTCCATCCACGCAGCCCCCACTCCACCCCACAGGCCTCCCTAGGAAGGGAAACAAAATATCCCTCGAGGTTGGAGCTGTCGACCCTGCCCCACCAGGTCGGGGCGTGGGAGCCCGGGGAGCCTGCAGGCACAGGCAGGCACAGGGGCTGTTTGCAGCCTTCCGGAGCCCAGGTCGAGACTGGGACAGGGCAAGCCCGGCTTCTCTAGCTTCTCTCCTTTTCCAGCGCCGGCAAATCGGGCTTTCAGGTCCCCCTTGTCACCTGCCAGGCTTCCACCGAGGTGGGGGGCGCGTGGCCGACCTGGAGTCTGTCCTGCGGCGGAATACTAAACTGCTGCCCACCGAAGCACGCTCACTCGTTTTGCCCTGACCGCCTCGCCCAGTCGCTGCACCAACTTTGAAGGAATATTTGTTAGGGGAACAACATCAAGAAAAAGTTATTAATGTCAAATAATTCTCTCTGGAATCATGTGCTGTGGAACTTAAAAGGTCACATGAAAATTCCTCTGATAGAATATTTCTTAACAGGAGGAGGGAAAGAGCTCCAACACTTTCCACGTGGATTTGCCTGAACCTTAAAGCCCAGTAATTTACAGTGACTAATTTGTGCTATGAACCTACATGAAACTTTCTTTTTCCCAACCTGCTGCCGAACTCGGTGGCCATATATATATATATATATTTTTTTTTTGGTATGTGACTTTTCTTTTTTCTTTTTCTCCCCCCCCCCTTTTTTTTAAACAACAAATCCACAGGAAACACTGGTGAGAGGAAAAAAAAGTATATGACCCAAATTTTAAAAAGGGCCCAGGTTCAAATTTACTCCACAGCGAGGTTTCTTTTTGGAGTTGTTGGACGCACTGAGAGTTAATTCATAACAATCAAAATCCCCTCCATATTGCTCAGATGGGGTCCTAAGCTCCCCTGTCTTTCTAAAATCAGTGACAACTATGCCTTTGTGGGGGCATTTATTTTCTTCTTTTTTCTAGATGACAAGTTCCTATATTGAGAGCAGGGAGCTGTATGCTCTCTACAGACCCTTCCAGAGCCCAGACTCTTCATGCACAAACCGCATATGGAAGTCCCCCCCCCCACCTCCAGTCCCAGACAAAGAGCTATAAAAACTCAAAAAGACGTGGAAGGTATAAACTTTAAGATATAGATGCACTTTTACTGGTGTATTAAATAACATTTTAGACATTTTTTTAAAAAAGAAATACATCTTAATGTTATCAACAATCAGAACTCTAAGAACAATAAGAGAGACCAGGATTGTTTTGATGGGATATGATGCTGTTTCTAAAACCTCTAATAGCTAAGCCAAGCAGAGGTGTTATTAAGGTAAAGGAAAGGTACTACACAATAAAGTTAATTAACTTTTCTCTCTCTTTTTTTTTTAATAAAAGAAAGGAGGGGACAAATTTCCTAGCTTCTTACCAAACACCAGAACAATGTGAAAATACTCTGATGTTTTCTTTATCTCCATAACCACTCAAAGCCTCAAAGAAAATCAAAAAGCCATTTTCTGGCACTCTCATACCTGTCTCTACACAAGGGGGATTGAAATAACACTGATCCAAGTTTTGCAAACCTAGGCCCATTGATCCCATAATTTACTAGCTGGGTGGCGGGACCCTGACACTTTTACATTGTTTCCCGTCCTGAATCAAGTAGTGGGTAGGTATCAGAAGCCCTGGTTCTCTGCTACCACCATCTGTCCCCTGTTAAGAGACTATGCATCATTGAAAAAGTAAACTTTCCTAAATAGGGAAAATATTTATATAAAACTTCACTGTACATCCCATTTAGTCATTTCATCAAGATTCATAATACTTAGAGATGCATCTTTCTCTTTCATTTAAGACAAGCACTGTCCCTTTGCCTTATCTACTAAAATATACAAGCAGACCCAAAGAAACACTCACTTCCCCATTCTTCTTTTTCTGCACAAGCTCCATTCTTTACCTCATTCTTTAATGTGTAGAAGAATTCAATAGAATCTAGAACAGGGTTCTATGAATTGGTTGAAAAAAATCTACACAGATAGATCACAGAGAGGAGTGATAAAAAGATAATTTCACCCTGTTCCCCAGCACTGCCCAAGATGCTTCCATAATAAAGAAAATAAAAGGCAAGTAAATGCAGCATGTAGACACACACATGCAGGTACCAATGTACCCAAATGCCACCCCCCATTGTTGCTGGTGCATCTCTTTATTAGTTGCTTTTGAATAAATAAAATGAGGGAAAGATGAGTGCCTTTATCAAAGCCATTTGACCAGAAAATGTTGCCAAATAGTGTGTGGCCTCCCCTGGCAGGAGCAGGAGGGGAAGGAGGAGAGAAGAGGGCTTTTGTTGCGGCCATCTGAAATATAAAGGAGGTTACTTCGTGGGAACCGAGAATGTTTAGAAATGCCAAGCATAATATTATTTGTGGCTATTCCCTCCATCTGACCTTCACATAACTCTTTCCCACATGATCGTTTCTCCCCCATCTTATATCATAAATCTTGAAAGTGACACAGTTCAAAGAAGCACAAGAGCTCTATCAGGATGGCTGTATTTTGCATTATTGTCTTTAGGGGAAAGAAAGGGTTTGTCCTTGTGGCCAAGCCAACATCTTGGGATGACTGACCCTACAAATTTCTTCCAGTAGCTGTGATGGGGTTTTCACCCTAGTGTATCCTGAATTCCCTAGCTGGCATGAAAACTACCCAAGTTGCTTTAGGATCTGAATGGTAAGCATGGGTCAAGATCATGGTGTGTCCACTTAACATGTGATGCTTCCCAGTCAGTAGTCCCTGTGGCTAAGAACAAAAATGCCTTCTCAAGGTCCACTAAAATGCCCTGCAGAGGGCAGATGCTGCTTGTTCTCTGCCTACAGTGGAGGGATATTGACCCAGAACTCAAATCTATATTCTGCTTAAACATTTTACCCATCAGCATGTCTGCGGTCACAAAACACTTCTTCTTTCTGTCACTTCTCATTCAGACTATTGATAAGATCATTTGGCTGAATCTGTTTGGGACCCATGTAATATTGACTAGGAGTTAGAAAAGATGATCAGATGTAATAAGCCCAGAAACTACCTTTCTAAATGAGTATTTATTCTTAAACCAATGTTCCAAGGAGGACTTTAAATACATCAACAAACTTGTAAACTAACCCAACACTGCTTGGAATCTAACCTTAAAACTGATTTGGGTAAGTGTAGTGTTCTATTTAAGACTCTCTGAAATAATCTGTTATTAGCATTATGGCTTGATCTTCCCCATAAATCCCCCCTTTCTTATTTTAGATATTGTTTGTTTGCCTGATGAAAAATAGACACTATTGTATAAACCATTGCAAAAATCTATGCTTTCCTGTAAACCTAACATTAGCAATATATAGAATCTACTTCTAATCATTTGGTAAACACACACATAGCATATTTTTAGGGCTACTCTTTGTTGAAAGATATTTGTTAATTATTAAGAGGAATAATCCCATAACTAAGCCCTGCTTTTCCGCAGATCCCAAATTATGTGAGGACATGTGAGTAGAGATTAAAGTTCATCAAGTTCCATTGATGCTCCCCCAAACAGTACACATGGATAGGTACAGCTAACCTGGAAAAAAGATGCAGGGATATCTGCATATATTTCCTGGGCGAACATCTCTTTGTTGGACCATGAAATGGCAAACAAATTGAAGTTCAAATCCAATGACCATTTTGATTTAATGCTACAAGCATAGCACTTAAAGATTTGGGACTGATGATAGGTTTTGGAAAGAAAAGTAAATTAGACCAGTAGTCTCCATTAAAAAAAGAAGCCCCTGAAAGTTATAAACATGAAACCTGGCAGTATATGCATAAAATTTATTCCAAAACTTTATGAAGTATAAAGGAAGGGAAGTGTTTTACACACAACTCAATTCAGTCAGTATAAGGTCTAGGGTTTTTTTTTTCCCTTAAAACTTGGCACTATCTTTAAAAATAAAATAAAGATATTTCAATAATTAGAACAAACTATGAAGGTATTGTGCATTTCTGTTTTATGTAATAATAAAATATTACTTTAACATAAATATATAAGGATCTCTGCGTTTTTATTTTCCCCACAAGCACAACCAAATGTACCAAAACAAAGTATTTTTAAAGAGACTGAACAAAAAATTACATCCCATATAGATTTTGCTCACCTACTCATTTAAAGCTACAGAAAAACAGTTTCCAGAACCTTTTTGCTTCAAAAGAAATAAATATACATTGAGGCAGGCCACTTAAAAATGATATGAAAATATTTCCCTGGGTAGCATTAAAAAAAAAAAGAAAAATAGACAAAGAAACATTTAAACTATTTCTGCATTTCAAAAGACAGATATTAAACATATATACAGAGTGGTAAGGTTCAGTGGTAACTTTCATCTTAGTAAACCTATGAGAGCTAGAGGAGCTGTAGACACATCCCCTGAACTCCAGCTTCTGACCTTACCTACTTGGTAATAAGTATCTGAAAATTCATTTCCTCCCTTTACCATTAGCTATTTGCCCTGCTCTGGATTGCTTCACTAAAGGCCAGTCCCCACACCTCAGGAACAAGCAGTGTGATGTACCCCGAAGCAGCTCCGTGCCCATCTCCTTGTGACATTCATTGGGGGAAATGAAATACAGGCAAATAAATATGCCCACTATAAGTCACCATTTATCTTGCAAAAACATTGAAAAGGAAGTAATCACAGGGTTTAAAAAAAGACAATACTGTATAAAGCATACTTCCTAAAACCTTAACTATTGAGTGCAATGCTAATCTGATGCTGAACCATTACTTTATGGTAGTGAGAATTTATTTTTTTTAAATAAACAAACATTTATCTAATACCTAACCAGGAAAAAAAAAGCCTCAAACTTTTAAGGTTAATAAAAAGTGTCTTCCCTTTTAGCGCCCTTTTGTGCTGATTATTATTTTAAAATTTTTAACTGATCACAGTTTAATGGTATTTGTTTTCAATACAGTTACAAGTTTTTTTCACCTACACATCCCAGTAGTCTTTTGTATTGGGAGTTAACTGTTTTCCATCAAGATAAGGTGAAAATGCACTTAAAACTATTAACAAAGGGGAGAAAGGAAGGATTGAAAATGGCATTTTTTCACTTCATTTGGCTTCCTTAGTGAAAGAGGGGGTCTTTGTCCAAGTGGAATTTGTATTTTCTGTAATAAACTATAGAGGAAGAGGGTGTGGGACCCTAAATATGACTTGATAAACAAATGAACTAGTAAAGACAGAACCAGCCTGCAGTCTATGTATGCATGTGGATATTTGTGTGTTAAGAAACACGGTCTATGCATACACCATTAAGTTCCTGGGTTATTTTTTTAATGCTAAAAAAAAAAAACTCACAAAATCTATTAGAGGAACAAAGTTTAACTGCTGCTGTCAGCACAAATCATTCCTCATAATTAAGTTATCAAAACTAAAGGCAGAGAACTATACAGGGATATCTGAAGATATATATTTCCCCAGTTCTCTTCAAAGTGCCACTTTCTTTCTGTTGGACAACTCTGGAAATATATTTAACCTCCACATTTCCTCCGAGCTCTTTCACAATGGGCCCGCCTGATAAAATGAAGCAATCAGTCACTCACTATTGATTTTTCTTTTTCTTCCCTCTATAACCTCCCCCAGAAACACTGCCTGAAAATGAAGTTTACTTTGTGGGTGGCAACAAAAACCGTTGCTGGACTCTTATTTTTATATTCCTAACTGGATTCTTGCTTTGAACAAAGTGGATACACCATACAGGTTTATCATTTTGCATGAAGCCAATTGTTTTGCTTTGGTAAAAGGAGCAAATAAGTATTACACTAATCCAAGAGGAATATGAAGGTAACCAAAGTTCACAAACAGTAAGAAAAAGGGGCAATATGAGAATGTTAGAAATGGAGAGCAGCCAAGAGCTGGCTTCAATTCTTTCCGCTGAGGAAAGCAAAACAAAACAAAACCAAAACGGCAATTCCAAAATTAACGGCGGGGATTAAGACAAAAATATGTTTATGAATTTGTTCATGTAAACTTCAATTTTCTTGCAGTGCAAATTTATGTGGTTAAATTTTGCCTATATCAAAGAATATGTGTATTTTTCCTCTTTCCTGATGGGGGTCCACATTAAATAAACACAGCAGCATGTGCCAACTAAGAGCATCAGGAAGCTGCAGTTTTGTGTTTATCACGGTTTGGTGGATTTTTTTCTTTTTGGTAATTTATTTAGTTTGCCAGGTATTTATATTTATCTCAGTTTCTCTCTCTCTCTCTCTCTCTCTCTCTCTCTCTCTCTCCCTCTCTCTCTCTCTCTCCCTACACACACACACACACACACACACACACACACACTCATTCACTCATTCTTCTCATTCTCTTAGAGACACTCTACTTCATGGCCTGGGTACTCGCCTGTAAAGGTACACATCATTACACCTGCTACCATTTATAGGATAGTCCAGTGTCTTAGTTGCTTTCCTTTTCCCTTATGTTTTTTTTTTCTTTTTAAGGGACGGGGAAATAATAATTAAAAATAAAAGAACAATCAGAAGTTAGAGAGGGAACAGGGGTCCGGGAAAGGACCAAGGGCCGAAGGGGAGGGGGAGCCCCGCGCTCTGCCCCTCCCCCTGCTCGAGTTCACTGGACGGGCGTCTGCACCCCGTGGTGTGGTGGCGTGTCCCTACTCCCCCCGTACACATCCTCGGCGCCCGGCAAAGTCCCTCCGGGAGGGGTCATCCTTTTCTCTTTCTGTCTCCTGTTACAAAACCAAACTCTCACCACCTCCTTCTCCAGCTGTAAGCTGTCCGCGAGGGAGGTGATCTCCTGGGCCGAGGGCTTGGGGCATTTGAGGAAATGGCTCTCCAGAGCCCCCTTGACGCTCACCTCGATGGAGGTCCGCTTTTTCCGCTTGCGCCCCTGCGCTGCGATCTTGTCTATGCTGGTGGGGCTGCCCGAGGACGAGTCTGCCTCCTCCAACCACTTGTTCAACAAAGGCTTCAGCTTGCACATGTTCTTGAAGCTCAGCTGCAGGGCCTCAAACCTGCAGATGGTGGTCTGCGAGAACACGTTGCCGTACAGGGTGCCCAGCGCCAGTCCCACATCTGCTTGGGTAAATCCCAGTTTGATCCGCCTCTGCTTGAACTGCTTGGCGAACTGCTCCAGGTCGTCCGAGGTCGGCGTGTCCTCGTCCGAGTGCGGGTCGTGGTGCGCGCCTGGGTGGCCCGGCGGGCCCTGTGGGGGCGGTGGCGGCGGCGGCTGCTGGTGCGGGTGCGAGTGTGGGTGCGGGTGGTGGTCGGCATGATGAGGCTCGTCGTGCGCGTCCCGCAGGCCGTGGTGGTGCAGACCGGTCGGCTGCCCGCCGGCGCCCAGCATTCCGTTCACCGTGAAGCTGGGCTGCGAGTAGAGCAAGCCACCGTTGGACGCTCCCATGGAAGGTGGGAGGTGCGCTGCAGCCGCTGCGCTCCTCCATGCCCCGGGCCCGGGGTGGTGGTTGGCGGCGTGGTGCACCAGATGCGGCGGCCGCTGCTGCTGCTGCTGCTGCTGTTGCTGCTGCTGCTGCTGCTGTTGCTGCTGCTGCTGCTGGTGCTGCTGCTGCAGGGCGCCTGGCCCGTGCAGCTCGTCGCCGCGGCCGCCCTGCTGCACCACCACCGAGGGCTTGATGTCCGGCTGGCCCAGGGGGCTGGTGGACCACGGGGAGCCGTCACCGCCGCCCCCGCCGCCGCCCCCGCCCCCGCCGCCACCGCCGCCGCCCCCGCCACCGCCGCCGTGGGACAGCGCGGTGATCCACTGGTGAGCGTGGCTGAGCGGGTGCCCGTTGCTCTGCAGCGCGCCGTAGTCGCCTTGCACCAGGCTCTGCGCCTCGCGGTAGCCCCCCGCGCCCTGCTGCATGCCGCCGGGCGGCTCGGCGTGCACGATGGAGGCGCTGGAGGTGAGCAGGCTGTAGTGGTTAGACGCTGCGGTCGCCATGACTCTCGGAGCCGGACTGAGCGCTCCGGTTAAAGGAGCCGCGCATTTGACAGTTACTTTTTTGCCTTGGGCTCCCTCTCCTCGCTCGCCCTCTTTCTCTCTCCTCTCTCTCTCCCCTAGCGGGCAGCTCCGACGCCCGCTCCGACGCCTTCTGTTGCTGCTCCTGCTATTACTGCTGCCGCCGCCGCCGCCTCCCGCCCGCCCGCCCTCGCTCTCTTTCTCCTCCTCTCCCTCCTTCTCGCTCTCGCTCACTCTCCGACTCGCTCGGCGCTCCCCCCTCTCCCTGCTCTCTCCAGCTCTCTCCCGCTCTCTTGGCAGAGCCGGTTCGCAGCGGCACGCGCCTGGGCCCCGCCCCCTCCACCCCCTCCCATTGGCTCCGCGCCCTTTGATTTACGTGGATACCGCTAGCAACCTCCCAGGCCGGCGCCACTGATTGGTGCAGAGGTGCCCCCTCCTCCTCCCCCGGGCGCGGAGTCCTCCCAGCCCTTCTCGCGGTCCCCCCTCGCCCTGCGATTCAAATTCTCTGGGTTCTCACCCCCCTCTGCTTCCCCACCCCGAACCTCCTCCGCCCCCTCTCCGTGGGCCCCGCCCCCCATCTGTCTCCCAGGCCGAGAAGCCGGGCAGGGGGGCGGTTCGGCGCTCTTATCGACCACAGCCACTTGGAAGACTTGGATGGTGTGTGGTGGGGTCCTCTTTCTCTTCCCAGTAGAGCTTTGAAGGAGTGGGGGAGGGATGGAGAAAGAGAAAGACTGGGTTGCCCCCGAGCCAGCGGGAGTCCGGTGTTCATTCACCTAGGGACACACACATCAGCCTCGCTTAAACCTAGAGCCCAGAGCCCAACTCATCCCTTTGTCGGAGTTCTCTGGTCCCCCTCTGGTTAGAATTTCAGTGCACAGGTTGCTCCTGCTTGCACGGACACTTTTGCCCAGAATAAAGGTCTCCACCTTCCCTCCACCTCAATTGCACACGCCCCATACCTTCCCAGTCCTTCGCCCGAAAAACCCTGCGAGAAGCAGGCTCAGCCTACGCTGCAGCTGCTGAGCGACTCCTGTCAAGGCGCGGAGTTGCCAGGTCTAACAGCACAGAGATCTGAACTGAAAACAAAACTCTCAAAGTATCTCTCTCTCTCTCTCTCTCTCTCTCTCTCTCTCTCTCTCTCTCTCTCTCTCTCTCTCCCTCTCTCTCCCTCTCTCTCCCCCTCTCAAAACTGGGAACTCGCGTGGGTAAACCTCCGCCTTGGGCGAGGCTGCGGCAGTGCTGGCGAGGGGTGCGTGGCCTCTGGGTGCGGCGGAATCGTTAAGGGTTCCTCTAGGAAGCACTGCCGACCGAGCAGCAAGAGCTCTCCCCCCTCCCCGCTTCTGGTGCCATCGTCGTCGCAACTTTCCCGTTAGTAGCTTCAAAAGGGAGAAAAATGGTGTGAAAGCATATGGGCTGATACTAGGGAAGCCTTCCTAATCAGAAACTTCGGCGGGGCCCAGAGGGTGGGGTTAGCCTAACTAAGCTCACAGACGCTGGCTAGTTAAGCTTCCGGCTCAGCCTTCAGCCGAGAAGTCCAGAGCTGGTCCGTGGGACTCAGCCACCGGGAGCAGGTGTCTGCTGTGGGTTTTGGAGTCTGGGAGCCGGGTAGCCGAGGTCCAGGCGCAGGCGCAGGCGCAGGCTCAGGCTGAAGCTACCGGACCGCCAGGAAGGGCCGGTAGTGCGGCGCGGGCATTGCAAAGCAAATCAAAAGTTATTGCTGGGAAGGGAAAGAAAGACTCCAGGGAATGTGAATCGCTTCCCCACTTCTCACCCCTGGCCCTCGCGTTGTGGAGCTAGCGCGGGCTTGGCTGACGATCGTGGGCTTGTGAGGGAAGCCAAATTGACTCACAGAGGGAGCATTTTGGGGCCTCCGAGCATCTTAATCTAGACAGCAGAATGGAACGGACCAGAAAATTCATCATGACTAACGAGGAGCGGTGCTGTTTGGGGAGTGGCTGAGCTGTTTATAAATCACCACGTTGAGCACCCGCCCTGGCAAGGCGCTTTGGCTGAGAATTTCCACGTGTCCTGTGTTTATGAGCGTGTGTATGGAGAGGATGGTTAGGGTAGGGGCGAGCCCACAGCCAGCGAGCAGGTCCGACCCGCTCACTCCACGCGCGCACTCGCGCGCTCGCGCAGCAAGGCCGAAGCACACACACCTTGGCGCGGAGTCCCAGCACGCGCGCAACCGCTCTGGCCGCGCGCCTAGGGGCTGCTAACAATTAAGTAACTTTGCCTGACCAGGAAAATATTTAAAAGTCTGAGCCTCAGAGCGCGCGTAACCAGCGGGTGGTGTCTGCTTTTCCTGCGAAGTGAGCGGATATGTTGGGCGGCGAGCGAGGCAACCGGTTCCGAGTTTTGGCTCCGCGGCCCCCGCACCCGGCGCGCTGTTCCAGCCCTCCCTGGAGGTCCGGAGCACACTGACCGCCTGCCAGCCGCGCCCTCCCCTCCGCTGCCCCCTTCCCGCGCCTTTCTTCCTCTTCATCCTGGGAGCTCAGAGCTCCTTAAGGAGGGGAGAATCCAGCTGCCGAGTACTAAGCACCTCGCCCCCCCTCTTTGGGGCAGGTGCCTGCTTTTCTCTGGTTTTAATTTCACATTTGTGGAAGGACAAGGCCTTTTGCAGCCCGTAGGATGATACACTTGAAAGGAGAATGAACTTTCCAGAAGCATTTCCGTGGGAACTGGGGATGCCTAGCTTTGAGTCAATTTAAAAGTCCCTCCTTCCAGACTCCCTTGGTCCCCTTACCTTCCACCCCGGGCAACAGACGCGCTAGTGTGTGTGTGTGTGTGTGTGTGTGTGTGTGTGTGTGTGTGTGTGTGGTGGGTTGAGGCTAGAACTGGCAGCACGTGTACATCAAAACTTCCTGTCTGCGGTGGGACTTCACTGGCGATTAATGCTGGGAGATCCTCCCCACTTTGACGTCCCAGGTCTCCACTCCACCCCTCAGCCCCGCCTCGTTTCGCTGGCGGGCGAAGGAGGCGAATCGTTCCGGACGGAGTGAGCCAGGATAGTTCTAACCCACTTAATGTGCCCTGTAATTCCCGAGGGTATATAAAGCAATGCCCTACATGTCCCCCCCCACCCCAGTCTCAGACTGCGTACCCCCTACTCCCCATCCCCGGAGCCGGGCCAATCGCTGGGCAGGCGGAGCTGAGAACGCACAGCAGCTCAGAGTACCTCCCCCCCACCCCGCCCCTAGTCGCCGCAGCCACTCGGCACGTCACCGGGGGTCCGGTTGGCGCGAATGCTGGGCGGGAGCAGCTTCGGCTTTGGTATCTGCCTTCCCGCACCGCGCCTCGCCGGGGCTCCAGGAACCTAGGTTCTCGGAAGGTTTTAGCTCCAGATGGAGTCCTCTCCACACTTTCCTCCCCCTTCCCACCGTTGCGGGTGCCGCTCCTCGGGTTGACCCGGTCTGGCAGAATCCGCGAGTCTGCCTGCCTTTCTCCGCCAGCATTAAAGCAAGTTGAAGGTGTCTCTGGCAGACACCTCCAGGTTTTGATTCAGTTCGTTCCTTTTCACTGTTCAAAGCAGCTGTTCAAATACAGAGGCTGCTTACGATGACGTGGAGAGGATTTCAAACAACCTTAAATGCTTTGAACTGACAAGGTGTCTTGATATCTCCCTCACTCTAGCACAGCTCCTCGAGATCAGTCGCTAGGACAATGGCTGAACAGGCAGTTGTGCGGGCCTCTCCGCCTCAGGCGCGGACTGCCAGGTCCCTCGGGCCCCCTGCGAAAGGACAGGCTAGAGTCACCCTCTGAAGAAATCCTGGCATAAGCGCCAGCCAAGTCAGTCAATATCTTGGGCTGGACCTGTCTGAAGAAGTGGTGCCAACTCCCTCCTGTCCAATTGCGCTGCGTGGAGGAGAAACAACCCAGCCGAACCAACGAAACGGAAAAGCCACCCGCGTTCAGCCCTCACACTTGAGCGCTCTCAGAGAGAGTGAGCCGGGCTTGGGTCTTGGCAGCAATCAGCACCTTGACCCAAGTGCCCCTACATCCTCACATATATAAGGGATCAGTCCACAGCACTGAAACTTGAACTCTAATTTATTAACGTGTCCATCTAGTAAACATACTTGTATACTGTGTAAAATATCGTTTATATATTTCCATATGCCAGGAATTAGCAGAAAACTCACCTAACCACTTCCATACATTGAACTGGAAGCACAGTTTTTAAAACGGAGGTGAGATGGCATTCTTTTGATAGATCTTAAATTTCCTTACTTATATAGTCTCAGGATACTAGAAATCAGGAAACAATAGAAAACAAAGGGAATTTTCTTGGGAGGTGGCTACTGCTGGAGCAGAGGTAGCAACTCCTTTAAACTTAGATAAAATTGCCCATTGAGGTTTCTTTTTAAATGAATCCACCCTGGGGGAGGAATGTTTGAATGTCCCCCCTCCTCCCCCAGTCTTATCTCAGTCATTCATTTTTCTGCTTTCTGCTCTCCTGCTAGCCCCAGCAGCTGTTTGATTTGGTGGGGTGACATCCCCCTCTCCCCAGCCAACATCTGAATGGAACTTCTTTACTAAGGGTCTACAGAATGTCAAAACTGAGGCTCCAACTTTACAGCTACAGCTTTAAACAGCCAATCTACACAAAGAGGCAGCTGGTTGCTCTAATGAAAACTGCCTTAAAGCTTGAAGAACTGCAGCCTTGGGGGATGCATTTATAAGGAGCAGAGAAAATGCATTTCTAAGTTGCCAGTTCTTGGGAAACACACAATCTACATTTACCTAAAAATATGAGAAGACAGAAATTAATATTTAATTACATAGCAATACATTGTCTTCTGAATAGACAATCTTTCCATTTATATTTTTATGTTACTGTCTGTACCTACATTTTGCAAATTCCTATGTCATAAAAGGTCTTAAAGATGGGTAAGTTTTCTGGGCATTGAAACTCCCTTACTTCATATGCCTGACAACTGTTCACCCATGCCTCACATACAGACCATGCTAAATCTTCATTTCTGTGTAAACCAGTGAAATATAATATTCTAAGTTCAGTAGTGTTTGAAATGAAATTATTTAGATTCATAGAAATTCATCTCTTTTTCTCTTTCTTCAAGCTAGGATCTCATCATTAAAAATGATCTGCCCTTTGTAGTCCAAAAGCGAATATTTTTATAGACCAGTAAGGCTCGAAGACTTCTAACACCATGTCACCCAAGCAGTCTAGCTGTTCCGGGGATTACTTTGAGTATGTATCAAAGGAAGCCTGCTAACTTTGAGCATGGTGAATGTGAGGCCTTGGAGAGGGGAAGGCATAAAGGACACATTTCAGCAGTGTGTAAGAGAGATTCCACTCGGAGGAGTTAGTACAGCTTGCTTATGTTGAAATCTCAGGAACAGGAAAGGAAGAAAATTTTGACTCCTAGCTCACCTTCCTGAAATTTCATTTTAAAGGACTAACAGTCAAATGATTTCCTAACAATGGAAAAAAAAAAAAAAAGAAAGATGTGTGTTTCTTCTCCTCTCCTTAAAGCAGGTGGATGAATGACCACCAGGAGGGGATGACAACTCTTTGATAAATTAAAGTGATTTCAACAGAAACCTTCTTAGCTCTAAAGCATTTGAAAATGTACTGAGATGAAACTCTTCCTGCAGCCCCTTGCCTCTTCATCCTCTGGAGCAATCTGAGAAGCGAAGTGGAAGGTGAGGGTACCAGCACATACCTGTTCCTGGCTCCAGGTGGGGTGAAGGAAGAACAGCACTGTTATTTCACTGAAGCTAATGCCAAAGGCTGAGGCTGGGTCTCTGTTGCTGGGGGATCTGGGGGTGTTTTGAGGGAATGTTTGACTTAAGTTCTCTCATCCTGGCTGCAGAGAACACGAAAATCCTTTCTAACGTGTACAGGTACACTAAATTGTGTCTTTAGCATGCAGGGGTGGGATGGGGGAACCACAGCCTGCGGGGGAGAGGGGTGATTCGCCAGAAAGATGTTTTTCTTGAGAGCAGTTAACCACAGCGGTAGTAACTGTGAGCAGGGATCTCAGGCTAGGTCTTTGGATTTCAGATTCGTCATTCTATGCACCTCTGGACATAATAGTTAAGGGTGATAATATTTTAAGTGATGAGTTTCCAGAATTTGGGTCCTGGGAATGCAGAGGCTGACATTGCCTGGGAACGACCCAGAAAAAGAAAGCCTTAGATGTAGATTGGAACAGTGAGACCCTCTCACTCTTCTCGTCGTTTCTGATAGTTTTTTTGATGGTAATCCAGGGAGCCGGGTGCCAGCAGTAAATGCAAAATAGGAAAACAGGACACGGTGGAGTCACAGGACTGATCATATTAACGCCCTAGGTCAACGGGAGAGAATAATGAATAGGCTCTGGAGCTCAGTTCGTGGAAGGAACTTAATTAACCTTGGGAGAGTGAAAGAAAGTCAAAGATCATGCCCAGGACTGCGGTCTAGGGTGCTTATATATTTAAGCGCGCGCGGTGTGTGTGTGTGTGTGTGTGTGTGTGTGTGTGTGTGTGTGTGTATCTGCCCGCGCGCACGCGCGAACTGAGGGACTGAGGTCTGCCTTATGCATTATTCTAATATATATATAGCCCTGAAAAGGCTTGAGTTTGTGCTCCTCAGGGCCATCCAACCACCCCCACACACAATTCCGGGGAGAACTCCGCTGCAGGAGCCCCAGAGCTTGGCTAGGCGATCCGGTGTCCCGGCCAGGGCCTGAATGGGCAAGGGAGGCAGAAGGGGCTGCAGCGTCCAGGAGCCCTGGCTTGACCTCGACAGCAACTGCTGGGGGAGGGATCAGAAGGGGGGGGTCCCTGGCCGTAGAGCGCCCAGGCAGGCCTTGGCTGCTATCCGGGGGAGGAAGACGGGGGCGAGAAGCGGGAGGCCGGGCCATTGTCCAGGGAGGGCGCATTTTTGTCCGGATGCTGCTGGTTGCTATAGAGAGCAGGGAAATCCAAACAGAAGGGCTCAGTTCGCTTCCCCTGGGCCTGGGAGAACGCTCTCTCCTATCAGGCAAAATAAAAGTGCCGCCGGAGCCCTGGCACTCCTTCTCTGAGAGCTGACTGCGGGCTCCTGGAGAGGCGCCCCGAGGACCCCAGCACAAAGCAAAGCGGGGGGGGGGGGG
>PVLC010007297.1:0-64088 GCA_004027655.1 Graphiurus murinus | reverse complement strand
TCTACCCAAAAGAATGGAAACCAAACTATCAGACCGACGTATGTGCATCTATGTTTATAGCTGCACAATTCACAATAGCCAAACTATGGAACCAGCCAAGATGTCCATCAACAGATGAATGGATTACAAAACTATGGGATATGTACACAATGGAATTTTACTCAGCCATAAAGAAGAACAAAATCATGTTATTTGCAAGAAAATGGAGGCAACTGGAAAACATTATGTTAAGTGAGATTAGCCAATCACAAAGAGTAAAGAAGCATATGTTCTCCCTAATTTGCAGATGCTAGGGAGAAGATGGGGCATAAGAGGGTCTCCAGATGAAAAAGGAGAGACCCTCGAAAGCAAAGAAGTTGATTTAGCGGAGGGGGTTGGATGGGGGGGGGGGGAACACTAATGTATATCAAGGTCACTCACTAAACTGAACTGGAGAGGGAGGGAGGGCGAGGGAGCGGGGTGGGAATTGGGGGAAGGGGTCAAATGAGAATTGTGAGCACATGTATCTTTATCAATTTGCACCTAACAAAGATGTATGCTTACAATGTATGAATAAAAAAATTAAAAAATTTTAAAAAATAAAAGATAAAAAAAAATGAACACACAATTTTGTTGTGAAAAGGGGGTCTCCCTAGTAACAGTTCCCTTATTTACTCAACTATTGCATCTACTTCTTTTCCTTCCTCCAGGGCCTTGGAGGCAACCATTTTTCATATGGCCACAGTGGGCACCTTCCTAAACCAAACTAATCAAATTCCTTCAAGAATTTTCCAAATAAAATAAAGAAGTAGTCTTTGCAGCAGAGGAAGACAGAAAATAAAAAATCAGGCACTATTAGGTTATGTTTCACCACGTAAAGAAAGTCAGACTACTACAAAATAATGAAACCAACCTATTCTGATAGCAAACAGATCTGGTTCAGGCTGTACTTAAAACCCAGATGACTTAATGCTCTTCTCAATTCACTTTTGGACTCCATATGCCAATGAACCCCTTTTTGGATGAAGCCAAAAAGCTGAATTGGGTTTCTATAATACAACTAAAAGAGTTCTGATTCATATGCCAACTTTAGCATGATTAATCATTGATAAGAGTAATTAAAGGCAAACCAAATTATTTCCTAAACCTGTACTTACAACGTAAATGGTAGTATCTAGCCCTTAATTACTTAAATATCTTTACTCGAAGAAAAATGAAATGTTAAGCTATTAAAGTACAATTATGATGGGTCTTAGGACTGAAAATGGCTGAGAGTGGGCAGCTACTTCAGTGTAACTTCCCCAAGATGGTGGCACTGGAACTAAATGACATAAGAGTAAGCAATATGACAATCACAGGGCAGAGCAGGAGGCAAAGGGCAAAGCAATTAAGATGAGACAGGAACTAGCTTGTTCAGTGGGTGTGGAGTTGGTACCTAAGATAAAGTGGTGAGGTGGCCAGGGGCAAGTCACCTGGGGACTATGAAGATGCCTGAATTTTATACTGCGTAAGATAAACCCTTCCGAGGAAGGGGAAAGGGAAGGAAATTGACATTTATTGAGCATCTTTATAGTGCCAGACAAAACAGTACGTTTAAATATTTCAGCTATGCACTATAAAACCGTATGTACATTTGTGGAAAACTTCACTTTATGCAAAGTCACACTAAAAGTAATAAGGCTTTATGAGAAAAAAAAGCAAGGTTAAGAGACATTCAAAACCTATGCAACTTTATAAGCAAAATTAAAACCCACATAAAAATGCTAATGTTTTCTAATGTTAAAGTCTTCATCAATAATTGTAATAAATATAACTTTAAGTAGAAAAAAAGGATTAAATAATATTTGAGCTGCTGAGTTAGACACAGGCAAAATGCAGACATTAGGAAGAACCATACAATAACTTTCAAGACTAAAAACATGGCTAAACTAGGCCAAAAGAACTCAAGAGTGACCTCTGTTGCATTTGGATTAGTGTACTTTGACCTCGGCCATTATTACTTGATACAAAATATTAATACTGGAGAAAATCATGTATAAACCAGAGCAATTTCCTTGTTATTCTAATATAATTCCCATACTTACCACCACATAGAGCCTATACAGGATACAGACACACCCTGGAACATAACCAAGTACTCTTTCTAACTTATGCTATCTCTTCTATTCTAATTAAATCCTCCTGAGATAAATATTTGAAAATTTGCAATTAAGGAACCTGAAGCTCCAGAGAGGCAAATTATGTATCCAAGTTTTCACAGGAAATGAATTTATTCCCAAACCTAACCAGAAACCCCCGCCCCCATCCACACTGACAATTACTTAAGAGGGATTTAAGCCATAACCTTTAAATTATACCATGTGCATTCACCATATTTATCAAAAAAGTATCATGTTGTTACAGTCTCAAAAAAAAAAAAAAAGTTTGTCCTGTCTCTCCCAGTTCTCAATGTAGGAAGTCACTTCTTTGTTGATTTGTCATACTAAAGGCACCAACTAGCAAAAGACACATGAGTCATCTGGAAGAAAATCCAAGAAAGGCAAATGAGGGTAGATGAAACAAAGCAGCCAGATCCTGAAAGTATCTGACCCAAAAAAGAAAAAGGGGGGAAAAAACAACAATAAAAGTAGAGAAGCAAAAAATTAGAAAACAAACCCACATACAAGCAGCTAAATGCCTAAAGAAACAAAAGACCAAGTCATCTACCTCTACACAAGTGAACAAAGAATAAAGAGAAAAAAGAAGGAAATCCTGTAAGATAAATTAATTACCATTTAATAGTGCCTTGCCTGTTTTAGTAACACTCAGAAAAGTGAAAAAACTAATCTCTTAAATGTGCACTATCCTCGGTGAATTTAAATTTACTGATAAATTTTTAAAACATTCATTTTAAAATATCACTGAAATATTGTGCCAATCATTCTGGTTCAGTTTTACAATGAAAATCCTATCTTCTCTCACTGCAAATTCTGGTTTAAGTAGAACAGCTCAACTACGTTCCTTCTGACATAAGGGTCATCTAATTTGGAAGGCTTAAAATAATAATATAATCAAATCAATGAAGACTCCCTGACCCCCATCCTATATTCTGACTATCCCAGCTCTCAAATTATCTTAAATATTTTCATCAATAACTAAAGAATGTGCCCCAGCTCACCATGACAACATAGTGTTACTGTCAACTACTTCTATTCCAATTCTAACCCTCATCTTTCCACTGCTATTCATCACCATTAAATGAAAACTGAATGTCACTGCCAGCTTACACTCCTTAGTAGAAACATAGGAAAAAAGTAGAAGTTGTTTCCAGGTGTGGTGGCACCCACCTCTAATCCCACTACTTGGGAGGCTGAAACAGGAGTATTGCAAGTTCCAGAACAGCTTCAACAACTTAGTGAGACCCTGTTTCCAAATGAAAAATAAAATAGGGCTGGGGGTATAGCTCAGAGGTAGAGTACCCCGGGTTTAATCCCACAAAAAGAAAAAAAAGGTACAAAATTAAAAGCCAATATGGGCCACAGAATCACTTATGCACCAATGGCTTGTTTAGAGATAACAGACAAAGTATATACATCCTTTGCATCCTGTGGGAAAGCCACTGTCAAGGAGAAGGGCATCAGTAGTTACATGCACTGAGAATTCATACTAAGACAAAGAAACAGGAATTATGACCAGGGAACAAAAAAAATGGCAGCCCAGTATCGGCTATGGATTCAAATTGTAGGGTAGATTTCAAGGGAGAATAGACTACGAAGAGTATGGGTACCAGGAACAAGTGGACAAGTCCACATGATACCCCCAATTCAGGTTTAACTACTAATACGAGGTCAAGGTCTTTCTTTTGTCCAAGTGTTGGGCATACTTGTTTCTCCTAGCACATCTTTGTTGTTCCCAAGCCAGAAAGATTCTATAAATAACAAACACTACAGAGCAGGTTATGAGGTAGACCCTCCCAATTCTTGAATATACATATAATGAGGCCAGGGGTAGGAGTGCAGGTCTATAACCCCAGTACGTGGAAGGCTGAGACAGAAGGATGGTAGGTTTGAGGCCAGCTTCAGACCCTCAGTAACTCAATGAAACTCTGCTGCAAATAGTGCTGGGGGTGTAGCTCTGAGTTAGAATGCCGGTGGACTCAATCCCCAGGTCCACAAAAAATAAACACAATGAGTCCAAGGGTCAATGGATTTATGAAATCGGATGGACCTCTTTTCTAGTTTTACATATGTGAATGATCTTCAAAGATGCTTGGCTTTACTGTTTTAGGAAACCTATACCTTAGAGAGCTTCATGTATTCAACTTAACATGCATAGCAAGTCTACAGTATGTCAGGCACTCTACCAGGGGCTGAATATAAAGATGGGTGTGAGACAGCTGTCCTCACTGAAGGCTCTAATACATGAATAACTCATCAAGAAAGAGTTCTGTGCTAAAAAAAAAAAAAGGTGACTAGCGGTCATAGGTCAGAATATCAACTGAAGATTTATCAGAGAAAGAAGCTTAATCTTCAAATAGTGCATCACCATGCAGTCACCATGATAAGGCATGTTATTTTTTTCTTAAATAGCATAAAATAATTATCAAATTTTCTAATAGAATATAAGAAACTTAGTATAATGGTTGTCATTCCGTTAATAATTATTGCCCTTTATGAAAAGCATACTGTTTGCAGATTTCCCCTCGTAAGTCTTAAACTTACATTTAATAGCAACTAAAGGTCCTTATCATTTGTAGTTTACTTATAATGCATACCTTACAAAATTGGGACATCAGAACCTTACAATCCTAATATAGCCTCAGACTACTACCTAAAGACACAACAAAAATAAATGTGACTCACATGTTCTATCACTCAGAATGTCAACTTGCTTCCCTTCCTGAATACTGGTTCTAAATCTTTAAAGATAGAAAACTAAGATTGTATATTCCTTTGAGCTAGTATATTCTCAATTCATTGAATAAAACCATCTTATCTTTAAATACTAAAATCAGAACTGGAGATAAACTCAGTGGTCAACAGAGTAGTTGCTAGTATGAGTGGGGCCCTGGGTTAGATTCCCTAGCACTGCAAAGGGGGGGGGGGGACCTAAAAAAAAACCCTACAATAAAAAAAAAATGTAGCCAGGTATGGCAATGAATGCCTGTAATCCCAGTACTGTAATCCCAGAAGGCTGAGACAGGAGGATCCCAAGTTCAAAGCCAACGTCAGCAAATTAGTGAGAGCCTGTTTCCAAATAAAACAGGGCTGAGGTGTAGCTCTCCAAGTTCAGTGCCCCTGGGTTCAATCCTCAGCACCACAAAAACAAAAGTCAAGTAAAAATCTGGGCACAGTGGCACACACCTATAGTCCCAGCTAATTGGGAGGCTGAGGTAGGAGAATCCCAAGTTCAAAGCCAGTCTGGACAACTTAAGGAGATCCTGTCCCAAAACAAAACAAAACAAATTTTTAAAGGGCTGGGTCCTCCGGTCTCAGCCTCCCGAATGCTGGGATTACAAGCATGAGCCACCACGCCCGGCCCATTTACTTTTTAATAAAGGCAGCAACCTTCTTTTTCTTGAAACATCAAAGTGTGTGACCAAACTCAATATAAAATATTATGGTAATACAACATGTATATCAGACATGTAACAAAGTTTGAAGGTTACACAATCTCATTCTGGAGTGAGCAAGTTCAGTCACCAAATGCAGTCCTAGCTCTGTTTTTGTTTGTGGGTTTTGTTTTGGTTTGTTTTTGTTTTGTGTGTGTGTATGTGTGTGTGTGTTACTGGGGATTGAACCCAGGAGCATTCTACCTCTGAACTACACCCCAGTACAATTTTTTATTCTTTATTTTGAAACAGGGTGTCACTAAGTTGCAGAGGGCCTCACTAAGTAGCTGAGGCTGGCTGCAAACCCATCCCCTCCTGTCTCAGCTTCCTAAGAACTGGGATTACAAGCGTGTGGCACCACACCCAGTTTAGTCCTAGCCCTCTGAATTGGTAACTAACCATACTATCCCCATAGCTGCTGCAGTTAACACAGCATAAGCTGTCAGGAGGGGTGTCACCTTTCTGCCTCACCCTAGAGCTGTTGACACAGCTGGCTAACAGTGGCTAACAAAAGCCACCAAAAAAGTAGCACTTAGTACTTCTTCTGTCCTAGGACCTCTACTAACTGCTTTACATGCATTTCTATTTCAATCCTCACAACTGTTGAAGAAAAAACTGATTATCCTTTTTCATTTTTGAGATGTGGAAACCAACTGGAATGGTTACATAGTTTCCCAGAGTGATATGATAGTAGCTATGAGGGATAGAATTCAAACCAGGTATTACTGGCTTCAGCTCTTCAGTTAACTTTCCTAGAGTGAGAGTTCACTGCAGATCAGACAGACATGACCTAGTCTCCCCCTTGCTACTGAGGAGAGACCCCTGGCTCAGAAAAGACCTGAGTCAAGTCACAGTATAGTGAATTAAAGCACAGAAACAGGTAGCATCTTTCTGAGGCTGCTCTAGCTAAACTTCAGAATGAGCACAATTGGTAGGCAAACCCATTCACTGGTAAAGTAGCCAATAAAGAATTACAAATGATACCAATTGCAACCAAAAATAGAATTGGAATCTCATGTAAATTAACACATCAGAGCAGGATCTATGCAATAGCAAAAACCACAGTTCCACAAATCCCATTGTTCTAATGACTATCACGGCTGGCACACATCTGGTAATCCTAGTACTTGGAGGCCTAGAGGAGACCTAGATAAGTGGGTTGTAGGTGCGAAGACAGCCTCAGCAACATAGCAAGCCTCTCAACACCCTACCAAGAGTCTGTTTAAAAACAAGCAATAAATAAATAACAAAGGGCTGGGAGTGTAACTCAGAGGTAAAATGCCCCTGGGTTCAATCTCCAATACCTTTAAAAAAAAAAAACACTACTACTCTACTACTATGAGAACCGCAATTTTCATCTGTTTCCCAAACCCTAGGCAAAGCAATACCTTTAAAATAAGACAACATATATTTATGGAGAACCAAAAACTCCTCTTAAAGTCTGCACTGAATTATTTCCACTTATGAAGCTTAGATAGGAATCAAAAATCGCCAGTTCACCAACGGTCTGATGATCAGTTATGAATGAGAACCAGCACTATCTAACTATACAACTACTCAAATTCCACCAACAAATCTGAGAAATAAAAATAAAAGTTAACACAAATATACAGTTCCAGCTCTTTAAGAATTGGTTGGAAGGTATGGGGGAAATTAACATAGTCTTCTTTCTTTTGACTGTACAAATTTAAAAAAAGATTAGAAACTCTTAACTGGATGCTGTGATTTTTCACAATTACTGTTTTCAAATGGTACATAAACATACCTCAAACAGTTCAAAAGGTTACACATGAAAATAAGTGTTTCACACACCCCACCATCTGTCCACACCACCCCCAACCCCAACACCACTGATCTTTTACACATCTTTCCAAAGTCACTCTAAACATACACATTAAGCACCTATATATACACACATTCTCATATACACTCAATATGCATCCTTTTTAAATTAAAGTAACAGCAGACTATACAGGATTTCCTAACCCTTTGTTGTTGCTGCTGTTGTTTTTCATTTAAACATCTTTGGACTTAGTGAATCGCTCCACAATTTAGTGAGACCTGTTTCCAAATAAAGAATACAGCAGAGCTAGGAATGTCGCTCAGAGGTAGAATGCCCCTGGGTTCAATCCTCAGTACCACCAAAAAACAAAAACAAAGAACAAAAAACAACCAACAACGTATCTTTGAGAAGAGCCTTTCAATACTAAACAAATCTGTAAGGAACAATGCACACAAACACGTTTCTCACTAGCTGTCAAAACTGGTGACCTCTGCTGGCAGGACATAAAGACGTCTAAGGTCAAAGATGGAATCCCAATAAGGGCCTACTTTGTTGCTGTTTTGTCTTTGTACAAGAAAAGAAAAACATCTTTGCGGACACAATAACAGATTCTACTCCTAACACCACTCTATGACCTTAAAAATGTAGACTTACTAAGGATGACAGAGAAAGGTGATTTTTAAGAAATCCATCACTCTTACTAAGGGAGAAAATATTAAAGCATGTATATTACATTTTATACAAAAAGATGCTAAAGAACACTGCTAAACCACAAACTTTTTAAAATTTCATACATCTCTAATAGGTCCTATTCCATAAAAGAATACAAAGGAAAAGGGGGAAAAGATATTAAGGAAATTCATTATCTATTCCAATTACCTTATTTCAGAAACACAAAGATGAACAACTTGCCTTATACTGTATATTAATGAAATATGATACCCACTAAATAAAAATGGAACAAGATGAGTATATACTCTACCCAATCAGTCTGTTAAAAGTAAAGGAAAAACATAAAACACACTACCCTAACCTATAAGCTACGTTCTATGTGTGGTTGAAGGTAACCACCAAAATATGCTATTACTATAATGTACCTGGGCAAGGTGTTTGCTTACTGCTAATGCCAAGTGTTTTACAGACTATTATTCTAAACAAGGCTGTAGTTTTTTAGTCAAATATTCTATGTCAAGCAAATTCCCATATAAATTTCCCCTCAAAAATCATAAGAATGTCAGAATCTTAGAATTTTAACGGAGGAATTTAAAGTATTAGGTTTATTCATTCAATTATTGGGTGAATAAATGAGCACATTTTAGATAACATTTTATCTGATTGCCTTGATATACATTTACAGAAGCTAAATGATTTCTCCATGCAACCATGGTTTTGCAAAAAAAAATTTTGAAAAATCATTTGCTTAATATTGGATTCATGTTAAAAATGTAACCCACCATTCATGGAAATACCTATTAAAAACAAAAACACAAAACATCCACTAAAAACCGAATCACTGGCTGCCTCTTTATAATGTTCTACCCTCTAGAATCCTAGGGACACAAGTAGAAAAAGAGAGAGGAGGAAAGAAACAAAAGCACTGGTATCAGGTGGATTGATGACTAGTTCCAAAGAGTAAAAAATTTTCACTATACGAAACATCTCCTTTATTTAAACATTTTGAACATCCAGAGAAAGTTTGATATAAAGAATTATTCTATCAAGATACTAGAACAACCATCTCTGACTCTTTATTACCATTCTTCTGTTTCTCAGATTCTATCTCCTGAAAGAAATCTTCAACAAATCCAGGGGGAAATAGGCACCAAATTCCAGTTTAAATATTCTTCCTCACTCACTTCTCAAACATCATTTCACATAACTCTTTTCCTTAATCTGGGTTTCTTTCTATGTCTACTGATATTTCATTACTGACCATTCAATTGTATAGTGAGTTACAAATCTAGGTTCTCAAAAAGTAGGGCAGCATCTATTACGGTTTAGGTTTGGAATGTCCTCCAAAAGGTTCATGTGTTAAATCATGTGCATGTTCCCAATGCAGCAAGATTCAGAGGTAGGGCATGGCTGGAGGAGGCGAGTGAATAGGAGCATGACCTTGGAGACAAGTACCTCCAGGTTGCTTCCAAGACTGAGCATGGCTTATCTCCAACTGGTGTCCTGCCGCCTTGGTTTCTGCCTTCAAGCCAGCCTACCCTGGACTGAACCTATAAAGCTGTGAGCCAAATAAACTTTTCCTCCTCTAAAGTTATGCCTGTCAGGTATTTTGTTCACTGTGATGAGAAAGCTGACTGATACAGCATCCAGTTCATTTTATTTGAATCCAAAACATGCTAGAAAACTTATGTTTTAAAACTCTAAATATGAAAAACTGTGAAACAGCACATGCTTGTAATCCCAGTATTTTGGGAGGTTGAGACTGGAAAATCCAGGTTCGGGGCCAGCCTCAGCTGCTTAGTGAGGCCCTCCGCAACTTAGTGAGACCCTGTTTCAAAATAAAGAATAAAAAATAAGCGGGATGTGGTGGCACACGCTTGTAATCCCAGCATTTGGGAGGCTGAGACCGGAGGATCCGGGTTCGTAGCCAGCCTCAGCTACTTAGGGAGGCACTCTGAAACTTAGTGAGACCTGTTTCAAAAAAAAAAAAAAGAATAAAAAATAGGGTTGGGGGTATAGCTCGGAGGTAGAATGCCCCTGAGTTCAACCCCCAGTACCGCAAAGAAAAAAATAAATAAAAAATAGGGCTGGGGCCGTAGCTCGGAGGTAGGATGCCTCTAGCCTCTAGGTTCCATCCCCAGTACCATAAAAAAAAAAAAAAAAAAAAAAAAACTGTGAAAGAATATACCACCAAATTAGTTGCTTTTGGAGTCAATTATCGTGGTTGGTTAGAACTAATATGGCACAACCCTACAATAAAAAACTTACTGACTGAAGGAAGATGGTTAAAACGACATTCTTCTGGTAGATTAAGCCCGTTTATACTGTACAGTAATATATACTCTGTCCTGAATGTTAATACATTAATAGTCATAGCTCAAATGGAACTCCATTGGATCAGAATGTTCTAACAGTAAAATCTAAAAATCACAATCTTATTTAGGTATACTACTCGGGAAAAAAAAATAAGCAATAAATAAATAAAGCCTTAGAGTTAAAAAAAAAAAAAAAAAATTACGCCAGTGTGGTGGCGCACACCAGTAATCCAATACCAGTACTGAGAATGCTAAAACAGGAGGAGGATTGCAGGTTTGAGGACAGCCTAGTAAATAGTGAAACTCTCATCTACCTAGCAAGACCATTTCAGAATAAAAATAAAATAGGGGCAGGGTGTAGCTAAGAGATAAAATGCCCCTGGTTTCAATCCCCAATACCACACACACACACACACAAAGTTAAGCTTCATTATTCCTGGCACATATACAAGTTGAGTATCCTTAATCAGAAAATCCAAAATGCTTTAAAATCCAAAACTTGAGTGTCAACATGACCCCACAAGTGGAAAATTCTACACCTACTTCATGTAACCGGATGCAGTCAAACCACAGGCACACTGAAAGTACTACATAAAACAACTTCAGGCTATGTATACAAGATGTATATGAAACATATATTAATTTCATGTTTGACTTAGGTCCCACCTCCAAGATCAAAATCTGAAATTTTTCAAAATCTGATATTCAAAACACTTCTGATCCTATGTATTTCAGATATGGAATACTCAATCTGTATAACCAGATAAAGTCAACCTAGTGTGACATGATTCTTAAGTATCCTGAGTTTTGCATCCTACTGTGGCTTCTACTTCAAGATTAAGAGGACAAATCTATCCATCTTCATTCAACTCTAAGAAATCAGTTTCTTTTCCTTCCTTGCCAACTCTGGCAGCATTAAAATTCAAATGAACAATTAAATGTAACTATAATATACCTAAACCAGAAGATTCTCCCACATCAATAATAGGGCAGAACTATCAAAGCTCTTGTTTTAACATAGGCCCTTGTAGAAATAATCTGCTTTAACATGAAAATGTGTTGAGTTCTTGATTCAAAACCCAACAACTTTGCCAACTACAAGGAAAATGGGTTCTTCCAATCAAGAGAAATATAATATATAGCTGGGGCAACAAGCTACATGCCCACAAAACAGTGAATAAATATGAAATGTGAGCCGGGTGTGGTGGGACACACCTGTAATCCCAGTACTTGGGATGCTGAGACAGGATCACAGGTTTGTGGCCAGCCTCAGCAGCTTTGCAAGGCCTTCCTCAATCTAGTTAGACTGTTTCAATACAAAAAAAACCAAAATAGGCCTGGGGATATAGCTTGGAGGTAGAATGGCCCTGAGTTCAAACTCCAGTACCATGTAAATAAAAATAAAGTTAATAAATAGGTGTTTGTTATATTCCCTAAAAAAAAAAAAAAAAAAAAAAAAATGAAATCTCAGAAAGCAAATATCCTGAGTCAAGATGGTAAGAAAAGGCTTTACAAAAGAAGTGGGACTGAAACTAGGCTATAAAAAGGACAAAGGGGAGAAATGGCATGAACAAAATCAGAGAAATGAGTATGGCAAAATCGCAGTATTTGAGAGACAAACAAGAATCCCAGTTTGGGAAAAATGGGAAATAAAGCTAACTAGGTAGAATGAAGCCTTAAAAGCAAGACTGAAGTCTGTAAATCCAATTTGCGGAAAGAATCGTTATGGGTTCCCCCAGCAGGGGAGTGGACATAATGAAGCCAGCGTTTTAAACAAATTATACTGTCAGTAGTTACAGAAGATAGGATAGAAAAAAAAAAGGTCTCAGGACAACCAACAACAAACCAATACAGTAACACAAACCTAAAAACCACTCACTCATCCATTCATCACTGAGTGACATATGAGTCACACTGGGCCTAATTCCCTATGACTGCCTCTTACTACCTGAGCCTCCAATTTCCTCACTGTTAAATTCAGGATACTGGCAGCTCAGAAAATCACAAATGCTTGTCAAAGAACCAGTATAGTCCTGATCCAGAGAACTTTGACTACTAGTAGCAAATATTACTGCTGAATTAACAATGGTTTAAAAGCAGCAGCAGCAGGGTGTGGTGGTACATGCTTGTAATCCCAGTAGTTGGAAGGCTGAGACAGGAGGATCAGGGGTCAAAGCCAGCCTCAACAACTTACAGGCCCTCAGTAACTTAGCAAGACCTTGCTTCAAAATAAAAAATAAACCAGGTGTGGTGACACATGCTTGTAATCCCAGTACTTGGGAGGCTTAGACAGTAGGATAGCATGTTTGCAGCAAGCCTCAGCTACTTAGTGAGGCCCTCTGCAACTTAATGAGACCCTGTTTCAAGATAAAAAATAAAGTAGGGCTGGGGCTATAGCTCAGAAATAGAAAGCCCCTGGGTTCAATCCCCAGTACTACAAAAATAAAGAAAGTAAGTAAGTAAATAAGTTGGGGTTGTAGCTCAAAGGTAGAATACCTCATGCCTCTGGGTTCAATCCCCAGCACCACCAAAAGAAAAAGGAAAAGAAAGTAAAAATAAGACAAAGTTTACAGGTATTTCAGAGGAAAGTGTATTGACAGCTGAAAATGTGAAACAAAAACTCAGGTGAAGAGTCATGGTTGGGGGAGGGGGGGAACCTACTCAAAGTAATCACTTCAACCTAAAAGTCAGATCCTAGTTTTATTTAAAGAGTTGGAAAATGTTCCAGATGGCACAAATAGATTTTTAAAATCTACACCCAAGTGAGAATAGCAACAAAGGCATGCAAAAGATCCACCACTATACCTAAACCAACCCAGTAACTTGATATAGCCCGTAGCAATCTAATACTTTATGGGGTAAGAAGGTAGGCCTTTAATCACAACTCTGAGAGTAAGTTATACTAAGTTCATTTCAAATGTGTTGCCCAGAAACTCAGGAAATAGAACTTTCAAATGCTATAATATTATGCTCCCACTAAAACAAACAAGCAAATAAAATGATACCCAAAAAAAATGTCAAAATCATGGCCGGGCGTGGTGGCGCACGCTTGTAATCCCAGCATTCAGGAGGCTGAGACCAGAGGATCCGGGTTCTCGGCCAGCCTCAGCACCTAGTGAGGCACTCTGCAACTTACTGAGACTCGGTTTCAAAATAAAGAATAAAAAATAGGGCTGGGGGTATAGCACAGAGGTAGAATGCCCCTGAGTTCAATCCCCAGTACCGCAAAAAAAAAAAAAGTCAAAATCAAAGCCATCAGCAGCATCTTACATTTAGGTAATGCTTGGTACATCATTGTTCTAAGTACCTAACATACATTAGCTCATTTAACCCCCAACTTTAAATTGTCCCCATTACATAGGTGAAGAAACTAACAGCAGAAGTTACTACTCCAAAGTCAAACAGCTAGTAACAAAGCCTGAGTTTGAATCCAGGTAGTTATTTCTCCACAAGGACCCACTATACTACAACACAAAAACTTAAGTGATTTTTATTACACAAGTTTTTAGGATCAAATACTATTAGGATAGGGAATATACTCTTATGATAGTTAGACATACACTTATTTGCTTTTCTTTCCTAATTTTAAGCATGGACATTTTCTTATTTCTGCTGGCAGTGTTTCGAAAGGCTACCTTTTCAACACTGCCAATCTCAAGGTAGGAAATACTGCAGTTGACAAGAAGAATGCATCTTATTAAACACTGCCAAGGAGTTAAATACTATATGAATCCTAGAAATTTCATTTATCCACGCAATCACTTGGCTCAGTTAATAGAGATGCCCAACTACAGAAATATAAACTTGATTAGAAGCACAGTTTTTTGCAAGGCATGGTGGTACATGCCTATGAGCTGGCTAATGGGGAGGCTGAGGCAGGAAGATTGCCAACTTGAGACCAGCCTAGGCAACTCAGTGAGACTGCCTCAAAGTCTAAAATGAGAGGGAGAATGGGTCAGCAGTAGACTGCTTCCTCATATGTGAGGCCTTAGAATGGATGGATGGATGCATGCAAGCATGCTTGTTTTTTTAAGGATATCTACAGACCGAGACTGACAAAACCTGTGGGGGGGGGGGGGGTACAAATATGGTCATCATATGGGAAGAACAGGAGCTAGAAGTCATACAGACCTAGGTTTGAATCCTAAGGCATGCATCATTTCATCATTTTGTAACCTTGGATAGTGAATTAACCTCTTTGTACCTCTTTGTTTCATCATCCACAAAGGAAGCCCAGTACTACTGACCTCATGATTAGCCTGAGGTACAAATGACAGAGTACCTCCCACCTCTTAGGACATAACCCAAACTGAGTCCCTTTCCTCTGGCTCTATGGTAAAAGGGCAACTAATTGTCCTCTAAGTGCAATAACAGAGGCAGTAAGTAGTCAAAGCTTTTCAGCTTCTGCTCTCTCAGAACTGTTTTGTTTTGTTCTTAAACTTTAAGTTTCTGTTGGTGGTAGAGCAGGAGAAAGCACTGGGGTGGTCTGCAAACTGAACAAGACTCTTATAATTCTTTACTATACAGCCCTAGAGTCCTAATCCTTCTGCACTTGGGGGTATTTCAGTACAAAATATAAATGCCTCATGTTAATTGCTTTCCTTTTTTGCATTTTACTGACTTACACTGTCGATGTTATTTGTGAAATTAGTCAAACTCACATGTTCTAGAAAAATACGAAGTCCTAGACAGTACCAATCTTTCTGCCATCCCCCCCCACTTCCTCCAATTCAATCTTCCCTATTCTTTTTATATAAATAACTCTGAAACTGAACAAACCCAACAAATTATTTCAACTAACTCCATCTAAATGTGTTGAGTCAGAAACTCTTCATAGCAACCCTACTGTAAGAAGTTGTGGAAAGGGGGATTCCTTGGTCAGTTACTCATCTGACTAGGATATAGTTATGCTGCATTACTATATGTGAACTAATGTATTTAATCAACAGGTTGATGGGCCAAAAGTTACTAATCATATCTCCTTTTGTCAGTAAACCCTATGTTTACATTAAACTGTTGCCCTTTCTCATTAACTTAACAGGCTCCCAGCACAGTAGTTATTTCTTATTCTCTTTGTATACAAGTCATGATAGTTGTGCAAAAAAAGAAAAAGTATTCAAAAGATTCCTAGACATACATAAAAAGTTAAGATGTTTAACACTTCTTTGACACAACCAATAAAAAATCTTCATAAGGATCCACTACATTTGCTACCAATGTCTCCTTTATTAATAACCAAAGCTGTTATATGGCAGAAGAAAAATGTCTGAAACTAATGGTGAGCTTTGAAGCAATTTTTAAGATATTAACAAGTCACTAATTAGGTTCTTTAAAGGGAAAGAAAAATTTTTTCATGCACATACTGTTTTCATCCCCCATACAGTTCAATATTTTTGTCCTACATACTGTAGATCTTATTCTAACTACTCAATAAAAAAAAATACTAATTAGCTATGGACTTAATGGTTGTGATTACATACATCAAATAGTACAGGATAGCAGAAATGAAAAAAAAAATCATACTCCAAACAAGCAAGAAAACCTCGATTTAAAAGCAGAAAGTATAAATAAACACACATCACATGCCTTACTGCTCTCAGGCATATTTTCGTTCTGCCACCCCTCCCCCATAAGTAAATGCAAACTATTTCTAGAACTCTCAATGATAATTTGGGAAGGTTGCCATCAACTCCCACGACACAATCCAACATACACAATATTTTCATGGAGACAAAGGTGCCCTACTTCCCTAGTCCATAAAGTTATTAAAATGGTGAGAACCTACAGTCCCAGGAAGGCAGGATTAATGAAATACACCAATAAACATGGGTTTTATTTAACAAAAATTAAAACGAACCACACTGGGAAATTCAAAAAGTCACTCACTGTCTTCAATGTGTAATCAGGATATTAATTGCAAGTACTTTTAGGTACATGGGGAAAAAACACCATGATAGGGCCTTCTATTATCCAAACTGGTGAAGGAGTCTTTAGGGAAAAGGAGAGAAAGATAATTACTTAATTCTACTGGGGGGAGGGCGTTCCATCTAAAGATCCAGACTAAAAATAACCCATCATTTCACTCACCATATTTTATTAACAACACTTTTAGGTCGGCATTAGGTTCTTGTTTGG
This sequence comes from Graphiurus murinus, assembly GCA_004027655.1. Classification (NCBI taxonomy): domain Eukaryota; kingdom Metazoa; phylum Chordata; class Mammalia; order Rodentia; family Gliridae; genus Graphiurus; species Graphiurus murinus. The sequence continues at coordinate 47,614 of PVLC010007297.1, read as the reverse complement.
AAAACAAGAAAGCCACCAGTAAACTTCCCTAAGTCAAATGTAAACCAAATAGGTATTCAAACTCTTCGCCCTGGTGGCCTGCAAAGTCCAAAATTTTAAGAAAGCTCCAGACACTAAGAAAATCTAGTTTTTAATTAGGTTCCAATACTTCTCGTGTGTAACTACCAAATTACTTTCTAGAGTGGTAGATAACCTAACAAAAGAGAGCTTCTCTTAAAAGACATCACAACCCAAATTTTACATGGAACACACCATTTTCACAACCTCGGTGTAATCCAGGCTGCCACTGCAAAGGGATGCCTGTTTCAGCAAATGAGGAACTTCCAAAAGCACTGAACACGTTAGCACACGCATGGCTTCTCTCAAGCTGCCATTTAAGATTCACACTTCACCGAAAAAGTCTGCCTCGCTTCAAAAACATGACATCGGTTGCAAAGAGGAAGTTACCGAGAAACCACCCTCAAACGTGGCCTTTCCACGGTCAGAAAATAATGGGACTCTGGGCCACCCGAAACTTACCAGGACGCAGGCAATAACTTTGCCAATTCTACACTTCTGAACCCAACTTCAAAGAGGCTCTAGCAAATGCCTCCAAAGACTGCCGAGAGCGCTAAGTGGCCTACACCGCGTCCCGAGCGAGGCCCCGCGGCCGCGCGCCCCTCCCCCGCCGCCGCCCCCGCCCCCGCCCCGGACGCGCGGCCCAACAGCCGCCGCAGCCCCCGCTCGCCCGCCCGCGGGGTCGCCGCGCAGGCCGGGGGCGCGCCGGGGAGGGGCCGGCAGCTCGCAGACACCGAGAGGAGCCTTCCCTGCTAAAAATAGGCTATAAAGGAGTCGGCCTCATGATGGCTCCATGATTCAATTTGCTGCAAATTCCTTCCTGAAAGCCTTGCCCGCCTCGCGCGCACACACACGCACAAAAAGGGGGTGTCGATGCACGAAGGGTGGAAGAGGGGGAGAAGGCCGAGGTGCACATTTTCCCCGACAACAACATAATTAGGGTGAGGATCCCCCGAGACCGGGGACGGGCAAGGGGTGGGCAGGCACGTGAGCATTTCCAAACAGCCCGAGAGCCGGGAGAGGGGGAGGGGGCGCCCTAAATGCCCTCCCGCCTCCCCTCCCCCACCCGGCCCGGCTCCCCGAAGGGCCAAGTTGGAAGGCTCGCCCGGCGCGCCCCTCCCCCGCGGCCGGCCCGCGCCCCCCGCCCGCCCCGCGGCCCCTCCGGGGTCCGGCCCCCGCTTACCTGGGGACGGTGGCCTGCAACGCCGCTCCCCCTCCCGGGAACGGAGGCACGAGGAAACTCCCCTCCTGCCGCCGCCGCCTCCAACCACCCCCAAAATAACCCCTCCGGGGGGTGAGAGGCAATTATAACCCCGGCGAGCGGGCGCGGGGGATGGGCGGGAGGGCGCGCGGCGGGCGGGCGGGAGCGGCGCGGGTCCCCAGGTGGCGAGCGGAGGTGCTCCCGCCGCGGGGGAGGGGCGGGGGCGCACGCGGCCGGCGGGCGGGGGCAGGGCGCGAGCGCCGAGAGGAATTGAGGCAGAAGGGAAAAGCTGTTACTAAGGGAAAGAGCCAAACGGTTCGGAGCAGCCAACGGCTCAGACACTCAACACTGGGGAGAGAGGGATGGGGACCAGCCAGGCACAAATGAGCTCGCGAGGCCCGCGGCGGCGGCGGCGGCGGCCGCGCAGCAAAACAAACCCGAGCGGCCTGCGCCGGGCGGGCGCGGGGGAGGGGCGGGGGGAGGGGCGGCGGCGCGGCGGGGGGGCCCGCGGCCGGCGGCGGCGGCGCTGGGGGCTGGGCGGGCGCCGCGCATTCTTTTAAAAAGCCAGCGAGCGCGGCGAGGCGCCTGGCGGGCCGGGCCGCAGCTCCCCGCCCCCACCGCCGCGCCGCCGCCGGGAGCCGAGCGCCGTGGGGCGGGCAGGCCGCGCGGCCTCGCCGGAGGCCGGGGCGGAGGCGCGGGCCAACTTTCCCGGAGAGGCCGGCGGGGCCGACCCGCGGTGGGCCGTGCGCGAGCGCGGCGCCCGCGTCCCGTGGCCATTTGCTGGTGGCGAGCTCCGCGCGCACCTTTGTGTGTGTAAATACATGTTTCCCGGAAGCGTACCTGGAAAGGTGCTCTGTCTGTAATAAGCGATTTCCAAAATGTCATCCAGAGTACGGGATCCGTAGAGAAAGCACGCACACCCAAAAAAGGGGGTTTTGGTGCCAAACACAAAGCTGTAATTGAAGTGTTTATGCCCAAATGTACTATGAATCAAACATATGGTGGTATTTATCATCTTGTGGGTCTGTTTGAAAGGTTTGGTCGATCAGTTCCCATAACAATAAAATAATGGAACTGTTTACTAAATGTGTATATCCAATGCTGCATAGGCGGTACAAGTTTATCCGCTTTGTGTACTTTTTGCATGTGTGCACATCAAGGCAGTTTATAAAGTATAACTTAGGTGGCTGATAATGCGACAATATGATTGAGGGGAGGGGTGCAGTGGGTTGTTTTTAAAAAGACAAACAGTGTAAATGTGTTAATCTAAGGTTCTCAGAAAGCAAGGGTGAGGGCTGCTTCTCGAATACTTGAAATAAACAAGGACATTAAAAGCCACCCTTTTAAGATATGACTTGAAACATTTTTTGTATTTATTTTCGGTTATTATTCTCTTCAAAGTAAAACAGTTTTGCAGCCTAAGAAGGTGAGAGGTTCTGTTTTCATCACGATATTTGGAAATAGGTGTTAATCATTTTAAGGTAGATCTTTCCATTATGATCAGAAATCTGAATTTTCACACACAAGTATTGTAACTTTCAGAGGTCTGAACTCCAGGTAGCCTAAAAACTGGGACTTAGGCAAGCGTTTTCGTGGCCAAGGTCAGTCTCCCTCCCGGGAGGAGCCCTGGATTGGGGAGAGCAGCCAGAGAGGCCTTTGCTGACTGACAAAAGAGGGCAGGAGGCAGGAAACCATAAGAGGAAAGGGAGTGGGACTGGAAATTCCCTTCCAACCCCCAAAAAGAGAGTTCAAAGCGTATCAGTGGTGTGTCCTTAGAGCTATTTTCATATATGAAAGAGGGAATGGTAGATTAAATAAAGTCACCTGATGGGAATTTAGATAACTGCAGGTTTCTGAAACCCCATGGAGTGTACAGAGAAACACACAAAGAAAGTTTTGCATTTCAGTAGAATTCTAAAGCCCAGTGCTTACCTAGTGCCCAGAACTAACACCTTTGCAAAAAGAGAGTATAGTATCTTCCTACTTTTAAAAATACTTTTAAGAATCGGATGTGGTGGTACACATCTTTTATCCCTAATACTTGGGAGGTTGAGATAGGAGGATTTCAAGTTTGCGGCCAGATTCAAAGCTAGTGAGACCTTATTTCAAAATAAAAAAAATCTGGTTGGGGTGTAGCTCAGAGTTAGAACACTCCTGGGTTCAACCCCTAGCAACACACACACACACACACACACACACACGCAGAATACTTTTATAAATTGACTAATGGCATATCACTAAACATAATCCTCAGAATATTATCTCTTTTTAGCTTTGTTGTGGTGCTGGGATCAAACTCAGGGCCTTCAGTGTGCATGCTACGCAAGTGCTCTACCACGGAGCTACATTCCCAGCCCTTGACCTACATTGTTTTTGAAGTTTCACTTGGCATAACTGATGGGTCTTCTACAGATAGCACCTAAAATAAATTCAACCGACTCATCCAGTAGATAAGGACTTCCCAACCTTACTGATTCCTAACAGGGAATCATCTTCAAACATGTAACCACAGACTGACTCACAAGAGTGGATCCACTTTCTATTAGGGTAACAGGGTCAGGGCTTCCAGACTAAAACTCTTATACCCTACAGCAAGTTGCTTCCTGTTTTGTTTTTCTGGTACTAAGAGGATGAACCCAGAGGCATCTACTACTGAACTTCATCTCCATCCCCTTTTCATTCTTTATTTTGTGACACAGTCTTCCTAAGATGCCAATGTTGGCCTCGAACTTGTAATCCTCCTGCTTCAGCTTCCCAAGTAGTAAGGATTAACCTTGCCTGGTCTGAAACTTAGTGTTAGTTGACCCTCATCAGGATAATAATAATAACGCATGAGTTTGTTTACATCCTTGTGTTTTGCAAGGTGTTTCTATGCATAAATTACTTCATTTGAATATCATGATAAAAAACACCAGAGTTGGAGATCTGTACTGTAAACCTGTTCCAGTAAAGTATATTTCACCCACCATTATCAAATCAGGCTCACTGAAGAGCTTCAGAGACCTGAAGTAGTTTTAGACATCCCCCCCCAAAAAAAAGACATTTAAATGTGAAAAAGCCTTGATTTCCCCCAACTAAAGAGATGTTAGACTGTATTTTTATCACTTTGATTTCTATTTTTTATTTCTATATTCTAAAACCTATCTGAAATGAGAAAGTGGCTCCAACATTAAATACCCAGATAAATGTGCCCCAAACAAAGGTCCCATGTGCTGTTTCATCCTGCCCTAGCCGTTCCAGCTTATCCAGCACAGCAGATCAGAGGCTGCACCAAAATTGAAGCAATAATTAGGCCCACCAGGGGAGGTAGGAACAAAGAATTAACTATTGTTACTAATTTTCAGAACTTGTACTAATCTAAAAACTATCATTATGCTTAGAATATAAATGTTAATATGTTTCTAGAATGGAAAAATTACTGCTACTAAGAAATTCTACAGCAAAGGGACACAGTATTAAGAAAGTTTTCTTGAACTCTCTACTCAACAAAGAGAAACTTCGTACCACTGTTACCAGAAGTTAGATAGATAGATAGATAGATACATACATACATACATATACATATATATATACATATATATAGATATATATATTTAAGATGACTAAACAAATCCCGACTTGTTTTATTTCAGTAATATCGCACCAGGGGGTATGATATGGCAAGATAGCCATACACCTCTGCGACTTTCATCACTCAAGAAATAGAACATTTTAAAGTTAAAATGGTTTAACCCCAGGCCTACAGGATCTCATTACTATATATGTATTTTGCAAACCACCATAATGTTTTAAGTTGTTTACATTAGCTGACCTACGTAATTAAAGTATTCAAAACAAACTTAGTAGCATGAAACAGATATTCGATACCACAAGTATTATCCTGGTGCTTTAACTCATTTTATATTCTTTGTGCACCCTGGAACCTAGTGGCTTCATGTCTGTAGCATTCACCCCACGTATCTTGCTGAACCCCATGATGTACCTCTGTTTCATACTAACTTGATTCCTGCAGTCCTTCATTTGTGGTTCTTCCGGCTCTCAGTTTTTTACAATCCAGACTGATACGTCTTGGCCATACGAGTCCAGATCTCAACACAGGAGCCATACATATGCATACACACACATATATACGTGTGTATTAGATTATAGTTTATCACAAAGTCAATATGAAAATGGCGCAAATAAAAGTTTTTTCAGCTGGGCGTGGTGGCACACTCCTGTAATACCAGTACTTGGGAAGCTAAGACAGGATGATCACAGATTCAAAGGAGGTATGAAGCACTGTGCCTTCCCTTTCAGGAGACATATGCTGAGAATTACATTTATCACTTCCACTCATGCTCCATTGCCCCAAAGTTGGTCAGATGACAAGGTCTAGCTGCTAGTGAATCAGGTAAAGGATAAGCAAACATAAATAAGGTGGAGAGGGGCCTAAGGCATAGGATATTTTAGATAGGTAGTTGAGAGCAGGCTGCTTAGTGAATGTACATGTGAGCAGAAAATTAAATGAAAGGGGAGAAAGTGTGCAAAAGAACAGAGAGAAAAGCAAATGTGCTGTATGCTAGGAATGAAAACAATGTCATTCAACTGGTGTGAAGCAAAGAAGTGATGAGACGGGTCAGGGACAGGGTATGAAGGGCCTTTCCTTCTCATAACATGGAAAGCCATTGGAAGGTTTTGAGTAGAGAAGTGACTTCATCCACTTGTAGAAAATATGGAAGACCAACTGTAATAGCAAAACACTGGGAGGATCGCACATTAGTCAGGGGACTATTGTAAAATCCCAGTGAGAGCATGTTGGCATCAGCAATAGGTGCAGAAACTTCTTAGAAGAGGTCAAGTGCGGTGCTTGTAATCTTAGTACTTGGGGGCTGAAACACAGGATCACAGGTTTGCTGCCAGCTTCTACAACTTAGTGAGGCCCTGTTTCAAAATAGAAGAACAAAATAAGACTGGGAGTATAGCCCAGAGGTAGAACACCCCTGAGTTCCAGTACCCCCCCACCCCCACCCCCCAGACACACACACAAAGAGGTTAGACTGTGCATTATTTATTTATTTGTTTATTTTCATTACTGGGGATTAAAGCCAGGGCACTCTACCACTAAGATAACATCTCCAAACCTTTTTATTATTTATTTTAAGACAGGATCTCACTAAGTTGCACAGGCTGGTCTTGAATTTGTGATCCTTCTGCCTTAGCCTCCCAAGTAGCTGAGATTACAGGTGTGTACCACCAACCTCAGCTTCTCTGTGTGCATTTTAAAAGAGAGAATTGGAATGTATTTTGTGGCATGTTATAGAAAAAGAAAAGTCAAAGGTGATTCCAAGATTTTAGACCAAGCAAGTAGAAGAAGGGAGCAAGTTTGTGAGGAAAAATCAAAGAGTTTTGTTTTAGAATTTGAGGAAGATATGAGACATGCCCAGGAAGATGTTCAACAGGCAGCCAGATATACAAATCTGGTGTTCAGGGGAGGTTGGAACTGGAGACAAAATTTTGGGGACTCATCATTAAAGTAACAATACTTGAAATCCTGGGCCTAGATACAGTAAACTAGAGAGTGACTATATGGAAAAAAGAGCTGAATTCTCTCTTAGCTTTGTCTCCTGCCCTAAATATTTTATTTTATAAAGAGTTCCCTGCTTTAAAATAAGTATTTTATTTTACTAAGAGTTCTTTGTTCTTAGTGTAATCAAAAGCCTAAATATATTTCATCATAGGTCAACATAAAATAACATTTTAACTACAAGGACATTGATTGAAATAATTGGTAATATTAATTGCTGCCATTTATTAAGCATGTTGCTAAGTGTTTTTAAGGTATTTTGTTTATTGTCTCTAATTTTCTCAACAACCTGAAAAGGTGATCTCTTAATTCAAACTGCTATAACAAAAATACCATAGACAGGATGACTTAAAGAACAAACTTATTATTTTTTTGTTTTCTCACAGTTAAGGAGACTGGGAAGTCCAAAGTCAAGGTGTAGCACAGTCAGGTTCTGGTGAGGACCTTCTTCCTGGTTTGCAGATGACCACCTTCTTGTGTCCTCGGATGTTAGAGAACAGAGAGAGAGGAAGCAAGCTCTTTCTGTCTCTTCTTATTAGGACATTAAAGTCATCATGAGAGCTCCAACCTCATGACCTAATTACATCCCAAAGGCTTCAACTCCTAACACCATACCACTGGGGATACAAACATGTGGTCCATAACAGGTAAATTATCTTATTACCTCAGTTTGATATATGAAGAAACAAGTATTGAGACCAAATATTTTAAGTCTACTGAAAATGGCACAACAAGGACTTGAATTCGAGACTGACTGAGAGCATTGTCTTTCTGCTGAGTGCAATTAGGCAGATCAAGGCAGGAAAGTGCAAGTGTTTGCTAAAAAGCACAAATATTGAATGAGGCAAGCTGAGAAATGCAAAGCAGAAAGAAAAACTGCTTGAAGGGAAGAAGCACGCCTTAACCACATCTATGTGTCCCACATTTCCTAAATTAAAATCGAAAAAATATTAATTGAATATAGACATGACTGTCATCAATCAGTATTTCTTCTTGTTACTTTTTTTTTTTGGGGGGGGGGACAGGGGGAGGAAAAGTTTATTTTGGCTAATGGCTTCAGATGTCCCAGTCTGTGGTCAGTCCACTGCTCTGGGAGGTGAGATAGAACATCATGGCAGAAGGGCCTGGTGGAGGAGAGCTGCCCAGCTCATGGCAGCCAGGAAGCAGGATTGAACCCAGGGGCATTGTACCTTTGAGCTACATCCCCAGCCCTATTTTATTTTATTTTTCATTTTGAAAGTGTCTTACTAAGTTGCTAACAGCTTCAGTAAATTGCTGAGACTGGCTACGAATGCATACACTCAATATACCTTATACCTGCTGATTAGAAAAGGAAGACCTGTCCTACTCACTCCCTACCTTTCACCACCACCTCCCCTGCCACCACATGGCAATTTGTATATGCATATTCCTGAAGAAAAGTTTTGTGGGAAAAAAAGACAATATACAGTAATTCTATTTCACTTACTACAAACTTGAAAATCTAGTTTTCCTTTAAGCTTTGAAATTCAAGTTACAAATCTAGCTTTCCCTTTTAAGAGAATGTTTACAATTTGGTTAATTAAATTCCCTTGAATTATTAAACTGCATTTATATATTAGATGCATTCAATCTCCTTTTCAAAATACTCAAGTTACTTGACAAATAAAAGAATCACAAGTAGTTAAGTAATGCTCATGAATATGATAAGATAATTATAAAATGTGAATCTTAAGTTCTCCTGAACATTACAAAAATGTTTACAAATAAAGTTCTCATATTCACTTCAAATCACAAATCTAAATCTATTACAGTCTTCATATAGATTTATTTTGTGTGTGGTACTACGGATTGAACCCAGGGGCATTGTACCTTTGAGCTACATCCCCAACCCTATTTTATTTTATTTTTTATTTTGAAAGTGTCTTACTAAGTTGCTAACAGCCTCAGTAAATTGCTGAGGCTGGCTACGAATGCATAATCTTCCTGTCTCAGCTTCCCAAGTACTAGGATTACAGGTATGTGTCACCACACCCAGCATACAGATGTTTTAAATTGGCATCACAAGGATAACATGTTAAGTCATTCTAAAATGTCAAATTATCTTAAAGTTTACAAAGGGTTAAAATACAAACTACAAATATGCATAAATGTTTCTAAACATAAATAAGAATAATAGTACTATGAATTTAATTAGTTGCATTGCTTTCATTAGCATTTGTGCTATCCTGAGTCTAAAAGAAACTTAGACTTTATCTAAACAATTCTTCAGGCCCAGGTGAGGTAGCTGGTTTGCTCCTTTAGTTCAGGATACTCTCACAAAATATAATAGCCAGGTGGTTTATAAGCAACAGACAGTTATTTCTCACACTTCTGGAGGCTGAGAGGCCAAGGTCAAGGTGCTGGAAGATTTTCTGTCCAGGGAGGTCTGGTTTCCTGGTTCATGGATAGCCCCTTCCTGCTGTGTACTCAAGTGGTGGAAGAGGCAAACTAGCTCCTTCATGCCTCTTTAATAAAAGCACCAATCCTATCATGAAGGCTAACAAGGGAGCGCCACCTCCTACTACCATCACCTTTGGGTTTAGGATATCAGTGAATGAAGGTGAGAGAGGGGATATAAACACTCATTTATAGCAGATGCCTTCACAGTGGACCAAGTAGATTATTGTCTTGAGAGGTCCTATCTGGAGACATCAGGACAGTATTTCTTGAAGCTGCTTAAATATGCTGAAACTTCCTTAATGCCATCCAGTAAGAACCCCACTTTCCTATTTTCAAGTGGGATGGTCTTGCCACCGTTCATGTCCATAAATTCTGGTTGCACTACTTCTTCCAAACAATATTTTTGTACCGCACCTGTAAGATTGCTGATAAACATCACTGGACTCAATTTTTATAGTGCTTCATTTTATCTGGAATCATTTTCATTTTTTTCTTTCCTAATGGGGCTCCAATCTGTATAGAAATTAACTGTATATTCTCTGATTCTGCAATTGCAACACAAAAACACACATACATACTTTGTAAAAAAAATCCTTTGGTCAGGTAACACCCATTATAACTACTATCATTGCCTATTCAGCATTTCTCAAACTGTGTTCCACCCATGATGAGCACATAGCCTGTGCTTTTACAAATACAACATTAAAGAAATTCCAACATTAAGGAAGTTTTGGAAATGCCACATGTTAAATTTGCCTTCTAGAGATTTGTAGTGCTTATTAACATATTAAAAATTGAGAAACTGATGGGTGCTGTGGTACATGCCTATAATCCTAGTACTTGGAAGGCTGAGAGAAAAGGATTGCAAGTTTGCGGCCAGCCCCAGCAACTTAGTGAGACCCTGTTTTAAAATAAAACATAAAATAGGATGGGGGGTATAGCTCAGAGGTAGAATACCCCTGGGTTCAACCCTCCTGTACCACACACACACAAAAAAGAATGAACAAACAAACTTGCAGTATGCAAATCTTATAAACCCAGTGAACACATTTTAAAAAACACTTCAAAATCTTGAAAACCTAGCATGACCTTTCTAATATTTTCCTTTCCCTAAACTTATCCCACCCAGCCACAGGCAGAACCAAACCATGGTAGCTCTCCATTGCAGGTGAAACTCCTCACTGAAGGGGAGACGGCAAGAGAATGTGATGTCTGGAGGCAAGGCTCCTCCAGAAAAAGGGGTAAAGTTACTGAGCACCCTTTCTGTAATCCTTTTTTGGGGGGGAAAGGGGACAATGCAAAGACTTCGCTCCTCCTGGGACCCAGGAGCTCCCTTCCCTTTATATACAGTCTTCTGTTATTGTGAGTGGTCCTTATATAGCAAACTGGGAAGACTGTTCATACCAGTACTGAGTATTATTAGAATAAAACAAAGAAAATTTGATTTGATACATGCATTTAGCAATAGATATAAGAGGCACAGGGTTAAATGAGAGAGAGAAATTGGGTTCTATGGCTTGACTCTACCCTCATGGAATTATTAGACAAGACTTCAAATAGCTCAGAAACTCAGTTAACAATGATAAAATTGGGACCATAGCAACTATATTATTCTAGAGTGAATTTTCAAACTATCAACCAGCTCTGTAAGGACACCAACCCATCAGAATAGAGAAGAGCAGGTATACTGCATCAGAACATTCTGCTGTTAGGCAGCTTCATAGTTGGTAGTCCTCATTTGATGAACATTCATGCACGCCTACTTGGAGCCAGTTAGTCCTCAGGGTTGTTGTATGCATCAAATTAACAGTTTGTAAAAGCAGCTCACATAACTTCCATACAAAAGTGTTTTAGTCATTATTATTCTGTATATTAAGACATGAAGAGCAAGGGAGGCAGGAAGCCTCTTAAACACATTTTACCTTTTTCACAGGTTTGCCTGCCCCATGGAGTGGTCTGGGCTAAGTGTGAGAGCAACTTCACCTGGAGCTACAATAGCCTAAGGAACCAGAGACCTCCAAGACCAGCCATGACACAGCTCAAACTTAAAAGATCAACAGTAGTAAGAGCTAGCACTTTATTGGGTACTTACCATGAGATAAGCCTTGTTCAAAACAATTTTTTGCAGATTAATTCATTTGAAGTAGGAACTATTATCATTCCCTTTCCATAGGTGAGGAAACAGAACCACAGGACAATTGAGCAACCAAGGTCCCCTAGCTATTAGATGGCAGAAGTGGATTTTTATCTAGGTGGGTGAGTTCATGTCCACTGCATACAGAAAACATATCCAAGCTTGACAAGGGAGGAAAAGAACTGTTAAAGAGCTGGCAACCACAGAGAATTAGGGGTCACCAAGCAGATGTCATAAGCCAAAGGGGTCCCAAGGAGCAGACCTTTCCACTGCTCCTGCAAGCACACAGAGGCCCTGGGTGCCCACAAGCTCCTGGCTAGAGGGAACCTTGCCTCAGGCTTGAGAATTGGGATACAGCAGCCTGGGGAGGGTTAACTCCATTCCTGCAGGTAGCTACAAGGAAAAAGAGAGGGAAGAATCAAACAGCCCCTCCCTCCAGCTGGGAAAAAGCACCCAGTTCCCCACTTCAGTGGGTTTGCCTTTGGGTAGGAAATTCTCTCTGTTGCTGAGGGCCTAAACCTGGAGCAGAGGGCTGGGCCAGTGCTCCCTTCCAGAGAAGATGAACAGGGGATAAAGAGAAAGAGGGCAAGGAAAGGACAATGGGAGGACAGTGACTTACTGTCAGATAGTAACTACTGTAGGCTTTGTGGGCCATGTTTGCTTTGTCATTCTCCTCCCTCTCAACCTTTTGCAGTGTATATACTGTTCATGGCAGGAGCTAGATTTAGTCTGTGGGTTATAGTTTGCTGATTCTACTCTAAAGATACCATCCATAGAGCTGAATCTGATCCTGCCCTCCTCTCCATTTTTGGCCACTTAATTTGGATTAGAGCCTCCCTAGGAGTGAGAGAGGCACTCAGATGGGGAAAGAGGAGTGAAGAGTTACGTGGTGGTGCTTCATGAAACTTCAGGTATGTTCCACTGAGGTGCTTTAGGACTAACTCTGTTTGGCAACCCGAAGTTTTTCTCTGGAAATTTTTATGCCATGCATAACTGCACATGCCACGTTCCATTTGAGAACTGATGCCCAAGACAATACTGCAAACCAATGAAACTTGTCATTACTCTGTCCCAGGGAAAATGGAGCAGCAACCTTTCCTTCTCAGAACCCCACAATGGAATCTCGCAGTGTCTTCAGGAAGAGCTTGCCCCAGCAAAAAGGAAGTGTACCTTGTAGTTAACTTAACTCTTCATTATAGTGTGTCCTTTAAAGACTTTGTAATAAAGAAGCACTGCTGTGAAGATAATAAACAACTTTATATGTCTTATTATTAGAAGGACTCTTTGTCCTACCATCTGCTCAAAACTATCTTTCTCATAGCCAGACATAAAAAGTCTTCTCTTCCCACCCTGAACATGAGCTGTTAACCATTAAATCTATGCTTAAATAGCTTAACGTCCTGGTTTTCAGGCAGGGAATGAAAAGGAGGGGAGGAAGTTTATAAAAACATGTTTTTACCTAAGAATTGACAGGAACCCATGACTTTTAAATGTGATTAGCATTTTCCAATACATCTAACCTGACCTCATGTGTCAGAGAGACTACTTAGAATATAGAGAAAGGTTATTGGTATGGCACTAAAGACAGAAGAGTTTTGTTTATTTGCTGTTGTTTGGGTTGGCACTGTGAATTGAACCCAGGGACACTCTACCTCCAAGTTACAACTCTTGTCTTTTTTACTATTCTCATTATTATTTTATTTTCAAACAGGGTCTCATTAAATTGCTGAAGCTGGCCTCGAACCTGTGATCTTCCTGTCTCAGCCTCCCAAGTACTAGGATTACAAGAGTGTACCACCAAGCCTGGCCAAAAGCATTTTTAATAGGAAAAAGAAGTTTAGGAAGAGAAAAAAAAGAAAGAGGGGGGAAGAATGCAAGCAAATATCAGTACAGAAACTTTGGTCCACTGTAGCTTGGAGGATTGAAAGGGGCCACTGGATGGGGCGGAAAGGTGTTGAGAACAATTTCCCCTACTCCATAGCTCTGCTGGGAGCCTGCCTAAAGGCATCCTGGGGAAGCACCTACTGAACTACTGAACTCATTGCACAGCAGGTGCCTGGAGCTCTCCCTGATAAGGACTCTGGTGTTGACCAAGACGTGCCTACTGGACTTCAGACCATAAGAAGAGAATTGCCCCACAGTACATTTTAGGATTGTGGTTTGTGGTGATTTTAAAATTATAAATGATTATCTACTTGGAGTAGTCTAGGTAAATTAATACCTGGAACTCTGAAATAAATTTGACCGCTGAGATCTCAAGTCTTATGAATTGAGCAAAAACTATCTATATTTGGAAACTAGACCTAGCAGTAGTATCTCTCATTGGCAGTAACCTCCACACTGTCCCTGCTTACTTTCCAGCTTCCTCCAAAACATTTGCACAAGGCAGCTTATAAACTTGTCATGCCTCAGCTACTCTGAAACTCCATGTGCTCTGGCCTACTTTTTTTTTTTTTTTTTTTTTTTTGGTGTTGGGGATTGAACCCAAAGGTATTCTACCTCTGAGCTACACCTGCAGCCCTATTTTATTTTTATTTTGAAACAGGATCTCAGTCCGTTATGAGTCTCACTACTTACTGAGGCTGTCCTTGAACCTGCAATCCTGTCTCAGCTTCCCCAGCTTCCCAAGTATGGGATTACAGGCATGCAGCGCCATGCCTGGTTTACCCTACAGTTTCATTACTCCTCTGATCTCGGCATTATCATTTCCTTGGGAAAACTTTCCTGACTCCCTTTTGACCGGGTCCAATTTCTCTATTATTTGTATAGACTTTTTTTTTTTTTAAAACAAACTGTGCTCATTTCCTGTGCTGAAAGCACAGTACAGCGCAACAGTCATTTTGCATCTATTTATCTAATTATTTGATATATAGTCATCCCCTAGAACATGAGTTTCTTAATGGCAAAATTACACCAGATTTATTCTTTAATGTGCAAGTCATTGAGTAAGAATTTAAGGTGAGCTACTATTATTAGATACACTTGAACAGCAGCTCAGCTTTATATTTGGAGTCATTTAGAATGTTATCTATAGGTTTACTACTTATAAAACTGACAAAAAAAATGTCAACAAGTACCTAGCATGATCCAAGCTAGTCAATATAGTAAACTTATAGGATCATGGGAAACAAAGCTCTTGGATAAATATGGTATATTGCTTGACAGAATCAATTTATTCACTGGTTAGTGTGGGAGTAGTTGGGGAGATTTTTTATGTCACAACAAAGAACAATTATGGAGCTTTAAGATTAAAAAAGAACCTGGTGCAATGGCACAGGCCTGTGATCCCAGCAATTTGGGAGGCTGAGGCGGGAGGATTTCAAGTTCAGGGCCAACCTCAGTAACTTAGTGACACCCTGTCTCCAAAATAAAAAATAAAAAGGGCTGGTTGTAGCTCTTTGAGCTATGGGCCAAGAATTCTAGGACTACTCCTCAGACATCCCCACCCTACCTTCCAATCAGCCTCTAGGAGCATGAGTTCCACCATTATATGTTGTTGTTGGTGTGTGTGTGTGTGTGTGTGTGTGTGTGTGTGTGTGTGTGTGTGTTTTACAGGAAATTGAACCCAGGGGCGTTTTACCTCTGAGCTACACCCCCAGCCCTATTTAATTTAATTAATTTATCTATTTTTAAATTTTGAAACAGGATCTCACTAAGTTGATGAGAGTCTTACTACTTGCTAAGGCTGTCATCCAACCTGCAATCCTCCTATCTCAGTCTCTCAAGTACTTAGGATTACAGGCATGTACCACCTTGCCTGGTTATATGTAGCATTTTGTGCAGAAATATTGAGACATGCTTAAAATAGAGCATTATAAAAATGCATTCTAACTATGCTTTTTCTCTAATCTTTTTAAATATGAGATTAGAATATTAGTAATAAGTATGACCAATGCCCACACCCTAGAAACTTTTTAAGTCTAAATTAATATGTGGTAAAGCATTTTCTAAAGTGGATAATCTCAATTTAAATTATATATAGCTACAGGCAGATCAATCTTATACTCAGTCAACACTGTAAATTAACTCCTCCGTTTGATTTAATCTAAAACAGGTATATAACAACAGGAAAGCAAAAGTTTGCAAAAGGCTTGGTAGACCAAAGTGTTTAATGAACAGTGTTTTGTTATTTGTTCACAGAAATGTGCTAGAGAAATTTGAAAATGCCAAGAACAATAGGAATGGTATTTAGGGCTCTGGCCAGCTTTGGGTTTGAATTCAAATATTTGACCTGAAACCTCCTCAAAACTTGTGCTCTAAAGCAAATGCTAATAACTGGAACAGATATCCCAATTTACACATGTGCCTACACACATATAGGAAGAAAAAATAGAATTTAAGGATTTGTTTCTTTTATGTGGAGATGATTTTCTTTAACCATAATCTGGTGATTTAGCATTCATAAAATAAATCATTTACAATTTGAGCAAAATAACACCAGATTCCTGCAAAGCTATAGAAAATGACTTGTGGGGGCTAAAAAGAAAGAGAGGAAGGAACAAGTGTATGGAGGCTTTGTTCTATTCCCAAGAGCTGACAGTCTTTAGAGGACTCACAAATCACTATTTATGACTCACTCCCTCCACCCACTCTTCTCCAAGCTCTCATTTCACCATCACTTCTTGTGTTATCTTAGGTTTTAAAAGGCACTGCTTTCCACTGTTCTCTAATCAAATGCCTTCTCTGTTTGTGGGGACCTTGAGAAAGGTGGGCTAAGGCAGAGAGGACTAGGACATTTTTCATCCAAAGTGACCTAGCTTCTCCTAAATGACTCATGAATCGACTGCCATTGAGGTACCAGTTCCCTTTACTGGTCCTGTATACCCGGTTTTCCCAGCTTTCAGCTGTCTGACAGCAAGCTTCCAGCCACAGCAGGCCAGGTTCCCGCCTCCAAACAAGGAGGGCTCAACAGAACTTGAAATGTGTCTCCTTTGTTCCCTCTCTGAATACCTCCTCTGGTCTCTCCAGCAGCACTTACTCCAACCAGTTGCACTTCATCCTGCATTCCTGTAGGGAGTCTAGGCCACTTGTGCATCTTCCTTTTGCTTAGGTCCTCTAAGCATAGTGTTCCTGCTACCTTTCCTGCACCTAAAACGTGGACACAGGGTGACTGAAAGCCCTGGCCTTGTCCCAACCAGAGAGTGAAACCTACTTCTGAACTGGATCCAGACAACCCATTTTCCTGGAGGCAAAGCTTTATTTCATTCCTTCCATAGCTCTATTTTCTCTGACCTGTCTTCATCATTTCAGCCCTTATTCTCCCCACAACTCTGCCTTCTGCCTTTCTCTTCTAGCTTTGTGTGTGTGTGTGTGTGTGTGTGTGTGTGTGTGTGTGTGTGTGTGTGAGAGAGAGAGAGAGAGAGACAGAGACAGAGACAGAGAGAGACAGAGAGAGACTGGGAATTAAACTCAGGACATTCTACCTCTGAGATATACCCCCAGCCCTATTTTATTTTTTATTTTGAAACAGGGTCTCACTAAATTGTGGCTGGCTTCACCAAGTTGCTGAAGCTGGCTGTAAACCAGCCATCATCCTATCTCAGTCTCCCCATGTACTGAGATTGGAGGTGTGTGCCACCATGCCCAGCTCCCTAGCCCTATTTTATTTCTTATTTTGAAACAGAGTCTTACTAAGTTGTGGAGACCCTCACTAAGTTGCTGAGACTGGCCATGAACCTGCCATCTTCCTGTCTCGGCCTCCCAAGCACACTAGGATTACAAGTGTGGCCACCACACCTGGCTTCACAGTATTTTTCAGTTTCTCTATTTGGTCTTCAGCTCTGATTTTCAACTTTAATCTGGATCCTTCTCTGAGTCTGTTTTAGCCTGAAAGGTTGTTGGTTTCCTACCGCCCCTTCCTTCCTTCATCTGCTGTCACTCTAGCTCTGCCTCCCTGCCCCCAAGCATCTCCACACACAGGTACACACTTGTTGCAGAGGAAGTATTCAGATCAGTTGGTACATGGCTAAGATATGCAGATTCCTTTTCTACTGATTGGAACTAACACTGGTGTCATGAAGTAATAATGGGGCGTAGCAATAGCAATTTTATCTTTATGGGGAGACTGCTCCAGGGAGGGGTGTAAAAAGCTGGGTAGCCAATGGCAGACTTGCTTCCCACCAACGTAAAACTACAACTTGTTCACTACTACACATTGCTATTTCATTAACAATGGACTGTTCTATCAACAAGTATGCATGTTACTTCTGCTGAGAAGGAAAGAAACCTATTGTCTGCCTCTTTTCTTCCTCATAGGCCTGCCTTCCCCACCAAAATCCACCCAAGCTCTCCCATTTCTCCCCTACCCCAGGGTAATTCCTAGTCATTCAAATGGCTGGCTCCAGTGATGTGGGAGGGAGTCCAGTGTTTATAATACAGAGATTCTAAATGCTACCTTCTTAGGAAGAATCTTCCAGCAGACAACTAAAGCTTATCAGACAATGAAATGAGTTATGGAAGGTTTAGATTCTTACTCCCTGGAGGTCTTTAAAAACAGAATGGATTCTCATCTGTCTGGGGTAATTATGTTGGATAGTGCTGGTAGGCCAGGAGTAGACCAGCTCCTCATCTACAAATAATATTTATGCAACCCCTGGGCTTCATGATACTAGATGCTAGATTCCATATATATGTTAAAAGATAATTTTAAAAACACTGTATCTACCTTCAAAGAAAATTTGGGGGGGATACTGGGGATTGAGCCCAGAGACATTGTACGATTAAGCTACCCCCCATTCCCCCACAGCCTGATTTTATTTCTTATTTGGAAATAGGATCTCACTAGGTTGCTGAGAGTCTCACTACTTTCTAAGGCTGTCCTTGAACCTGCCATCCTCCTGTATCAGCCTCCCAAGTTACAAGGATTATAAGCGTGCACTATCATCCCCGCCTCAAAGAAATTTTTAACTAATGAAATAAAAAGTTTGCATGACATACAAATAATGTAATGAGTATCAGCAGTACTTTAATTTCAAACCCCGTAGGTCTTTCATTTTCTTTCTCTTCTCATTCTCCCTAGTTTTGGTTGGGAACCACTCAGAGCAAGATTTTCAGTGAGCAAATTTTTCTAGCTCACTTATTTCAGGAGCTTGTGAATGATGCAAAATATGAGCAGCTATCAGGGAAATTAAGTGGGGCAGAAAGTACACAGTGGCCTTAGTTCTCTTATGCAGGAAGCAAGAGGCTGCTGGGTTTAGTCTCAAAGGATCCTTCACTTTCTAACACCTTGGATTTTAGGTCAGGGAGTAATTAGAATCAAGGGAGCAAAAAGGACTATATGGAGGTGGGAAGAAAGCAAATTATTGAAGACTTTCCCCATCAGAACCATAAAATAATATTGACCAGGAGTCTGTTTGAGGCCAGGTTTTCAGTAGATAAATAAGGTTGTATTCATCCAGAACCGGCAAGATCATAGAAATGCCCTCTGACTGAGAAGTGCACATTGGTGTGCAGGCAAAACTAGGACTTGATCACATTCCACCCCTCTCCTGAGTGAGGCACAGAGGCGGTGGCCCTACCTGCACTCTGTCATCTCACATCTGTGCTACCCAGAATACACAGAGGCCAAGTTGAAGTCACATTTATGCATTCATTCCCATGGCCCTGCAAGAAGGTATTTTTCAGACTACATTCTTTGTCCTTCTCACTCATGAGAGGAGAGCCATAGAGGGCCTCTACTACCCCAGCCAGGTCCTTGTGCCCACTCTATGGCGAATTAGAATAAGAAATGCTATGCTCCCATGGATACAGTGCTACTTGTGGATGCAGGGCTTGGCCAGCAGGAACAGGCTAGATTGTAACCTCCCTCAGCCTACCTAATAGCTAGGCAGCCCTACTGGTAATGAGAAAGTCTTGAAACACTGTATGTATGCTTGTCTCTGTGCAAAGCAAAGAAGTGATTAAATGTGCTTTAGCAGTTTCTCTAATTTCTCTGTGTATGAAGAGATATGGTTGGACCAGATCTCATTATTAGTTACTTCTAAACATAGTTTTTATTTTGTTTATTTTTATAATACTAGTGATTGAACACAGGAGTACTCTACCACTGAGTTATACCTGTTGCCCTTTTTATTTTTTATTTTTAAATAGAGTCTTGCTAAGTTGTTGAGGCTGGTCTCAAACTTTCAATTCTTCTATCTCAGACTCCCAAGTATTGAGATTGTAGTTATGCATCACCACACCAGGGTAACTATAGTCATTTTTTGCTACTAAAGGAAAAGCATAGACAACTTTCTCTAGATTTTCAGGAAAGCTTATGTTGTATACTCTAAAAGTTTTTATAAAGTATACTTTATGTTTAGTCTATTGGATATTTTCCCTTTCCAGGAATACACAGATAATAGTGTGTGGTATTTAAGTGACTCAACGAAATGAAGTTATTTGCTGAAACTACCTCCAATTGCTGCCATTTTAAGCACCAGAGGCAGTGGACTTCTGAAAGTCTAATTTCTAGACCATTCTCATCTTGACTCACTTCATTAGCTTTTATTATTATTATTATTATTATTATTATTATTATTATTATTATTATTATTATTATTTTGTAGTGCTGGAGATTGAATCCAGGTCCAAGTTCAGGCTACTAGGTTGACAGTGAGCTACATCCCCACTGAGCTACACCCCCAGCCCTTTTAACACTTTTTCTTTCTTTTTTTTTTTTTGCGGTACTGGGGATTGAACTCAGGGGCATTCTACCTCTGAGCTATACCCCCAGCCCTATTTTTTATTCTTTATTTTGAAACCGAGTCTCACTAAGTTGCGGAGTGCCTCACTAGGTAGCTGAGGCTGGCTGCGAACCCGGATCCTCCGGTCTCAGCCTCCCAAATGCTATAAAACTTTTTATTTTGTGACAGGATCTTTGTTAAGTTGCCCAGTCTGGCCCCAAACTGGTGATTCTACTGCCTTAACCTCCCAATTAGCTAGGATGACAGGTGTGCACCACCATACCCAACTGCCCTTATTTTTAACTAAAACATATCACTTAAATTTATATAGGCAAAGAAGTATGGAATGTAAATTTAAATTTTCAAGAATTCAGTCAAGAATTGACTACTGTAACAGAAAGTGGATGTTTAACTTGTTTCACTCAAACTGAATATAAATATATATGTATATATTCAGATATATACAGATATAGATATATGCCTAAAGTGATCAATATATAACAGATCAAGCCTCCAATTTTAGTCAACCATTTAAATCTCTTATATAACATTAAATATTTAAAGTAAAACTCTTAGATTGTAATTTTATCTACTTCTTTAAGTTTTTGGCTTCTAAACACATTGTACAATTATGTTATTTTCAACACTAAAGAACTGACCTATTTTTTTTTTAAATGTGTAACAGTATGGTAAGATTAATCTTTTTTTATACATTCTCTTATTAAACAGCTGTAATTTTGTTTTTGTTTCTGTGGTACTGGGGATTGAACCCAGGGGCATTCTACCACCAAGATACACCCCCAGCCCTATTTTATTTTTATTTTGAAACAAGTCTCGCTGAGTTGATGAGACTCTCACTATTTGCTGAGGCTCTACTAGAACCTGTGACCTTCCTTTCTCCACCTCCCAAGTACTGAGATTATAAGTGTGTACCATCCAACTTCCTATCTTATCTTTTATTCGGAAACACTAATATTCCACATATAACACATTTTATTTGGAAACTTTCTTTTTTTACAGTACTGGGGGGTTGAACCCAGGGACATTCTACCTCTGAGCTACAAGCTTAGCTCCATTTTTTATTCTTTATTTTGAAACAGGATCTCACTAAGCTGCAGAGGGCCTCACTAAGTAGCTGAGGCTGGACGCGAACCTGTGATCCTCCTGTCTCAGCCTCCCAAGTACTGGGATTATACGTGTGTGCCACTACACCCAGTTTTATTTGGAAAATTTCTATCTTATATTTTATTTGGTCTCACTAAGTTGTGGAAGGCCTCACTGTAAGTTGCTGAGACTGGCCAAAAACCTGCTGTCCTCCTGTCTCAGGCTCCCAAGTACTGGGATTACAGGCATGTGCCACCATGCCCAGCTAAACAGCTACATTTTAAGTGATAATTTATCAAAGTTCCTGACAGTGCATGTGATTTTAAATATAGGAGAATGGGTAATGGTAAGTTTTTTTATTCAATTAACTGATTTTCCTACTAGATGTTTAGTAGACATTCCCAATTTCATATATGGAACTAATTTCATTCTTCATAGTCAGTAATTAATGGTGGCTAGCTTTAGGAGACATAGGAATTTACTAATGGTGCTGTAGATGCACGTGGGGAAGCAACATGCAGCAAGGGTTCCTTTGTGCCAAACCCTTGGGACCAGGCTGATCCAATAATTGCAAGTTTGAGGGGTGGAGGGTTGGAGCTCCACTTTCCTCCTGAGCTGTGCATCTTTGAGCAATTTACTTAACCAGCCTAAACATTTCATCTCTTTGTTATCTGAGGATAATATCTACCTTGCAGAGTATTTGTAAATATTATATAAATTATTAATCATATAGTTTTTTACACTAGATGTTCAGTAAATGGCAGCTGGATATCTGAGTATTCCTCTCCTTTTGCTCCCTCCCCACACCATAAATTCCTTGAGGGTAAGAATTACAGCCTCTGGTACAGTTTGTCGAACCTGCTGCTGATCAATAAATAGTTGAGTGAAAATTTTCATTTTTGAAAGACTTTTAAAATAATCTCTCCTTTAGAGGTTTAGGCCTTTGCATTTGACTTTTCTTTTTTTCCTCAGCTTTTTAAAATCTAATTCTTGGTGTCTAGAAGCACTTCTAATGCCATTGGAAATCATAAAATCTAAGGTGATCTGGGCCCTTTCTCCTCAGACCCCATATCCATTTCATAATGAGTTTCTCTTTTTTCTTTCACTTAGAAGTAAATTAAAAGTAGCAGTCTGGTTCTTTTCTGTATCCTCTGAGAGATGAAATTGTCAGGAGAATAAGTTATTTGTTTTTGCTTTGCTTTTTACCACAGTAAGATCTCCAACAGAGGCTCTGATAGCTGAAGCCCCCTTTCATACTGAATCTTGCTTTTGCCAATTTTGCATTTTGTTGAGGAAATGTAAAGTTAAGGCAAGTTGATTTTGTCTGATTCTTGGCAAATACCGCATTATTAGGATAGCACAGGTCTGAGGAGCTATTAACTATATTTGCTCTATTCTTTTTCTAGAACTCTCCCATAGACTCTGATTCTAGGGTTCAATATCCTGCATTCTTGCCTCATCCATCCCCCAATGAGGAAGAAGGCCAATTCATTTAGGCATATATATTTCTAAAGATGAAGAATCTTTTCCTGCCTCAGGCCTGGACTTAACCCACTTTTCATTTGGTTCAGGAGTATTTCCCATTGCAAGCAACAGAAAAATAACTTATATAGTGGCTTAAAAAATCAACTCATCATAATTATTGTCGTCTCCTCAACAACAAGCAATTTATTTGTTTGTTTGTTTATTTATTTATTATTTGTGTGTATGGTACTAGGGATTGAACCCAGGGGCACTCTACCTGTGAGCAACACTCCCAGCACTATTTTATTTTTTATTTTGAAATAAAAATATTTCAGATGGCCTCACTAAGTTGCTGAGGCTATCCTTGAACCTGGGATCCTCCTGTCTCAACCTCCCAAGTGCTGGGATCACAGGCATGCAACACCATGCACATCAACAACAAACAATTTATATCCACGATATTAGAGTCAGTGTCTCTTTTGACTTTCCCTTTGTATTTCTTGCCTCTCATCACAAGATGGTTGCCATGGTTAGGGAGGCATCCTACCTACATTCAAACCAGGAAGAAAACCTCAGATGATATCAGTCATGTGCATCTTCTATACCAGAAAACAACAACAACAACAACAACAAAAGTATTTGCAGAAACCTCGCAGGCTTCTCTATACATATTTAATGCCTCTTAAATGAAACCAGGCTACTTGTATTGATTTGTCAATACACCATTGGGCCAGGTATCTGCACCTTTACACCTCGAGTCTCCCCTGTTTTTCAGGGGCTAGAAACCTGGGGATACTGTTTCTCATATTTCCTTGTCAGCAGGGGTTCAGACACACAAAGAATTTTGCCAAGAAGTTATATTGGTGAGAGATTTGAAAGTCAGAAGAGAGACAGTTGGAAGTCAGAAGAGAGATAGCAACACGGTTGGCTTTTTCTTCTCTTAGTGGTTATGGGCAGACCTTGAAGTCAACAGGTTCTCAACAGCTTCCAGGCTCCAGGAGGCAGAAGCTTTCTGATACTTTGTGGAAAGACATGGAAGGCACTATCCTGTTGCTCACCAGGTAAGAGACAGAGTGAACCCATGATACCTCAGAGTAGGAATAAGCTCTCCTTAACATAATTTTATGCCTAAATTTTTCCCTTTGGAGGAAAGCAGGTGTTTTTTGTTTGTTTTGTTTTGCAGTACTGGGGATTGAACTCAGGGGCATTCTACCTCCGAGCTATACCCCCAGCCCTATTTTTTATTCTTTATTTTGAAACAGGGTCTCACTAAGTTGCCGAGTGCCTCACTAAGTAGCTGAGGCTGGCTGCGAACCTGGATCCTCCAGTCTCAGCCTCCCAAATGCTGGGATTACAAGCGTGAACCACCACGCCCCGGTAGTTATTATTTTTTTTAATGCTAATACTTTTATAAGTGACCCAAGACAGTTGTCTTTTCCATAAGGAAAATAATATGTTATAATTGGATGATGAAATGCTTTAAAATCATATTAGTGATACTTCTTTTCTGTTTTTCTCATTATATTAAATATTACAGCAATTTCAAATGTGTTACTTAATAAATATTGATCTGAATGGGGAAATTAAAGAGGGAATTTTGGATTCTTTATAGGTATATACTTGGAAATATTCTTTAAAATACATTTAAAAGCCAGGTATAGTTGTGCACGCCTATAATACTAGTACTTGGGAGGCTGAGACAGGAGGATTGAAGGTTCATGGCCAGCTCAGCAATTTAGCATGGCCATTTGCAACTTAGTGAGACTCTGTTTCAAAAATAAAAAATAAAATAGGGCTGGGGTGTAGCTCAGAGGTAGAATGCCCCTGGGTTCAATCCCAAGTGCCACACATGCACACACACACACACACACACACACACACACACACACACACACACAAAACCACCACCAACAACAAAGCATTTAAAAATGTATTTCAAGAATGATTCTAGCCGGGTGTGGTGGCGCACGCTTGTAATCCCAGCATTCGGGAGGCTGAGACCGGAGGATCCGGGTTTGCGGCCAGCCTCAGCTACCTAGTGAGGCACTCCGCAACTTAGTGAGACTTGGTTTCAAAATAAAGAATAAAAAAAAAATAGGGCTGGGGGTGTAGCTCGGAGGTAGAATAAAAAAAAAAAAAAAAAAAAAAAAAAAGAATGATTCTACTCTCATACCTATCTCTAAAGTAGAAAATAGAATTCTCCAGATAATTTGATAAAAAATACATCCATAAATATATTTAGACATTCAACTAGATCTTTGAGGGCTTCCAAATATATTCTTATGGTTTCTTTTTCTTAAAAAATGTAAATTAAAAATTAAATTTATTATTAAGTACACAAAATTCATATTACAAAACTTTACATTAAATACACATTCACATTACAAACCTTTGAAACAGTAGAGATCAAGCAAAAGACTCGAAACAGGACCTCAGCACACTGACGGTTTCTGCCAGGGTGATTCCCAGCCCCTTGCACCAACTACATTTTATTCCAGTTTACTTTTACTGTAATATTGGTATGGTTGATAACAATTTTATTTGGCAACATGTTGAGTCTTTTGTAACCTTAACTCTTTAAATTCTTAGATTGATTCTAAAAGATGAAGAATAAGGGCTGGGGATTTAGCTCAGTGATACAGCACTTGCTTAGCTCTGGGGGAAAAAAAAAGGATGAAGAGTAATAAGCAACATTTATGTTATTGTGAACACATAAATATTATTCACTGCAGAGATAAACAATAATATGTATATCCTTTATTGTTCCAATGTCACAACACTGGTAATATTAAAAATTATATTTTTATTGCAATATAAATTAGTCTGTTCAGTCTACTAGTTATTCAAAATCATGGCAGATTTTAAAATATCAAAATCAAATCTTTTCATATAGAGTTTTGTTTTTATTTTTTCCTGGAGTTTCTAATTAACCTTGTTTCATTTTTCCCCTGTTATGTATAAGAATCAACGGCATATACTATAATTTACTTCACACTCCAATATTTTTGAACATTTAGTTTTCCTTTTTTCTCCTATACAAATAATCTTCCAATGAACATTGTGCCTTTGTGTGTACATACAAATTTCTGTATGATAGAAGTCTAAATGTGAGATTACTGGGTTGAAGAGGACATGCATTTTACTAACTACTGGCAAATAGCCTTCAGAAAGGCACCACCATCCACATTTCCACCAACACTATATGGGAAGGTACAGGTAACTATCTTATTGCTGTTTTGCTTTTCCTTGATTACTACTGAGGTTAAAAAAAATCATAAGCTTCTTGGCACTTGTATTTTCTCTCTAATGCATTTGATTATTATTACTTCTTTCTTGTTCCTTCTCTTTAGACTTTCCTATGCATTTTGGATGTGAATTCTTTCTTCTGCACATGTTGCATATATATCCTCCCACTATACTAGTTTTCTTTTAAATTTGTGACATCTTTTGTCAAAGAGAAACTTTGATTTTCAGATAGATAAAAATCAGTCGTTTTCTTGCAGGCTTTGTTAGGTGTCTGGCTGCAGATAGGCCTTCTTAGCTGAGGGCAATAATCACACTCTCTTGTAGGTTTGAAAATACTTGTACAGGTTTCTTTTTTCCTTTTCTTTTTCTTTTTTTTGGGGGGGGAGGGGGGCAATTACTAGGAGTTGAACCCAGGAGCATTCTACCTCCAAGCTACACCCTCAGCCCTATTTTTTTATTTTGTTTATTTTGAAACAGGGTCTCACTAACTTGTGGAGGGTCTAAGTAGCTGAGGCTGGCCACGAACCTGCCATCCTTCTGTCTTAGCCTCCCAATTACTGGAATTACAAGCGTGTGCCACCACACCCAGTTTATAGTTTTATTTTTATATATGGCTCTTTATTGTCGCTAAAATGTTTTGTTTATATAAATGCTGAGTGATCTTGTAAATTCTGTGTACATGCAACAAATTATGCACAAACTCTCCAACACAAGAACAGAAAGGAGACACAATAACAACTCTTCCCTGCACATTTTAAATTATGCCTCTCACTTTTTCCTATTTCTTTCCCATGCCAAAGGCGACACTGGCCAGTGTGTGACATGCGTTGTGGACCTTTGTAATGTTATGAGCAATCTCAGTGTCTACTAAACACCCATTCCTTTCTCTCTCTGGGAGTCATTCCTAGGGCTCATGATGTCCAGTTCCCCTGGGCTCATAGAAGACAGCCTTTCTCAGATCCCATGTAGTTAGTTGGCGTCATGTAACCATATCTGGCCAATAACTCCTAAGTGGAAGTGATGTATCATTTACATGTCTCTTCTGGCTGAGGTGTACAGAAGCCCTGTGTGACCTTGTGACTTCTTTTCTTAGCTTGCATAATGGAAGGTTGGGGCCTGGATTGGAGACAGTGTGTGGAGGACATCTGCTCTGCTGACTGGCTCAGCCTGAAAGGACTTGCTATAACATGATAAATACTCTTACATGCTAAGCCACTGAGACATTTGGGCTTAGTACCACCTCAGAAGGCACATGCATGGTGGCGTATGACACCATTTCCGAGGCAACTTTGATTCTATCCTAATTTTTAAAAAGTTGACAGTTTGCCAACTTTGATGCTGTATCATTTGAAACAAATAATTTACAAAATACCTTGCAATTGATTTGGGAAATACCAATGTCATTTATTCATTATTTGGGGATATTTACTGAGCACATACCCAGAAGAAGACTCTGTGAATAAAAGGTGAACACAAGAGACCTGGCCTCTCTCCTCTTGGAGTGGGCAGTACTTTCATGGAGGAGACAGTGCAGGGAATTGAGGGCGAGGCTTTAGAGTCAGATAACTCCAATTACATCCTAACTCTGCCTCTTACTAGCTGAGTGACCTCAGGCAAGTTAATTAACCTCTCAGTGCCTCATTTCAACATCAATACAATTAAGAGTAAATGAAGTAATGCATGTAAAGTATTTAGCACAGGGCTTGACAATAAGTACTCAATAAGCATTAGTGCTTATTATTATTGGGACCACGGACCTGCAGTATACCCAGGTATGTTAGGGGTATAGAGAAATATTTTCCAAAAACATAAAACCAACATAATCAAATCACATTCCCAGCCTAGCAATTCACCTCCTGCCTCAGCATGGTGTACTTGCCATTAGAAAACCAGCCCAAAAGTTCTAAGTCTGTAAGAAGCTAGTATCATAAAAAGTACCTTGTGCTCTCATCCATACAGTTTTAATGTTTAATCTTTAATCATCTAGGGAATCTTACTTGAAACAATCTATTTTTAGATTGCTAGTAAAAAAAAATGTGTAGTTCATGGACTAAAATTCTTAGTTTAAAAATATAAGAACATTGTATATTGAGCTTATGGATAAATATTACATTTATACAACCCTAAAATCATGCATATATACACAAATCTAAATGGAGCACCTTCTACAGCACATACTAGATTCATTTGGAACCCTGAACTTTATACATACTTGCTACTCAAAGTCACAGAACTAGTCAGTAGGAGAGACAAGATTAGAATCACGAAATCAGCAAATGCTCTTCCCATCACAACCCTGTTTCATAGAAGAAATAACCACCTTTGGCCTACTAGAACTGTAGTCAAGATGGAAAAGATAGTAACATATTACACATGCATAGTTTTATTGCTAGCCCATATAACCTTATCTTCAACGGAGGTTTGAATATTTTCTCTGTAAATACAAACCACTTCCTTTGTGTACCACTGGAGATAAATTATTAATAAACAGAGTAGAAGGCAAAGTGTTTGGTGAAATTTTAGTTCTAGCTTTGGGTCAATTACAGAATTTCAGTCCTATCCTCCCATAAAAAAACTGCTATACATTTTTATTATTATCTTCTCTTCAACCACACTTTCCTAAACCACTAATCAAATCCCTAGAGAGAAACTAACATTGACTGTGAAACTCACACTTATACATTAGGAAGAGTCATCACAGAAATATAAATCTTCAACAAATATATAATAAATTCAAATATACACACTGTACCTTATTTTATTTTAGTTTCACAGATCACACACATGCAAAAGAGCCCCTGCAATCTTCTCATCATCTTTATTTTTGTTTGGGCTAAAGTTTGGATCAACAGAGAATCATTGAGCCATAACAAGTTGCTCTCAGAGCCAGAAAACCTCCAGATTTGCACATAAGTGTGTTGTGTGTATGTGTTGATTACAATTGAAACGAAATTGCTGTCAAAGTATATGAAACATAACTAGCTTACTTTTGAGAAAAATTTCTATGATCTCACTATCTGGACAGAATCCACCTGTCAGTGTGTGTGTGTGTGTGTGTGTGTGTGTGTGTGTGTGTGTTGGGGGGGTGTTGGGGATTGAGCCCAGGGGTATTCTAACACTGAGCACACCTCTATCCTTTTTTTCTATTTTGAAACAGTTTTGCTAAATTACCACACACTGACCTTGAATCTTCAATCCTCCTATCTCAGCCTTCTGAGTACTGGAATTACAGGCATGTGCCACAGTGCCTAGTTCAGACTGTCAATATTTTGATATATGTATTTTAGAACTTTTTCTGTGTTTGTGTGTATATATACTGCAACTATATTTCTATGTCATAAGTATGCATCTGCATCATCATTGTTAAAGGGCACATATTTTCTTTTGTACCATAACAATATACTATAACTTATGTAACAAATATCCCACTGTTGGTTAATTAAGTTGTTTCCAATTTAATTATAAATATCCTGGTAGAACTGCTGAGTCAAATTCTTCAGAATTGGGTACCAGAACTATCCCTGGTACAATCATGTAGCTGGGTCTGCTATTCTCCATGTCTAGCCCCTTGTCCCTCCATTCTCTTTCTTAGGTATGATAATCTTGTGAAATGTGGATAGAAGAATTCATGGGATATGGTTTCTTGAATTCTAATCTCAATTCTGATTCTAACTAGCATAATTACTAAGTGTCCATGGGATATGGATAATTTGGTTCAAATTTCGATTCTGATTACTACTTAATTTTGTGAAAGCCATTTCCAGTTACTTACTCTCTAACGTGGGGGAACTGGACTAAGAATGGAGATGTGATAGGGCGGCTATTTGTCAGAATACATGAGAAATTTACTATAAGTCCCTGGGTCTTGAATTGCAGCAATGAGTGGTAATCCTTAGGGTAGGACTCGAGAATCTGCATTTTGGAAAACTCCCTGAGTTTTCACTGCATCACAGGCTGCGATCCAGGAGACCAAACTACCTCCCAAAGCCTCGGCTGGAGCACAGTCATTCTTTTTGCTCCTTTCCCAGCTTCCCCAGGCCCTCCACAGTCTTCTCTGCAGCCTAGACGGCATGTGTGTAATGGTACAGGAAAAACAAAGGGAGATTGCAAAATGATGTATTAATTAAAAATTAGACTCTAAATCTCCTTTCTAAAAGGCAAGTTAAAACCAAGATAAGGCCGGATGTGGTGGTGCTCATCTGTAATCTCAGTACTTGGGAGAGTAAGACAGGAGAATCACAGGTTCAAGGCCGGCCACAGCAACTTAGCAAGTCCCTTAGCAACAGTGAGACCCTGTTTAAAAAAAAAAAAAAAAAAATATATATATATATATATATATGTATATATGATAAACTCATTTTGCCTTCTTATTGACTTACTTGTTGCTCAATTCATTAAAATATTGAATTTTTATTTATTTTTTAATTGTTTGGTACTGGGAATTGAACCCAGAGGCATTTTACCTCCAAGTTATACCCCCAACCCGTTTTTATTTCTTATTTGGAAACAAGGTCTCACTAAGTTGCAGAGGGCCTAGCTGAATTGCTGAGGCTGGCTTCAAACCTGCAATTCTCTTATCACAGCCTACCAAGTACTGGGATTACAAGTGTGTGCCACCACGCCTAGCTAAATGTTGATCTTTTAAAATTACATTTTATTCTTTCCAAAGCCTGTTTGAGTCTTTCTCTGATGTTTAAGCAAGTACCACATGACAAATGGCAAGTAAGCTATTCAGATTATAATGAAAGAGTCCAAAGTCTCTTGCATTTCCTAAAATCTATGATTTTACTTCTGATATTCTTATAGATGCTAGAAAAATACACATATGATTGAAAGGTCCAACTCTATCGCTATAGGGAACATGATACTACAAAAGATTTATTGAAATGCAGCTGTTTCTGGGAGAATGAAAGATAATGTACTGATTCACAGGTACATTCAGTCAACCAATAATAATTTAGAACATAGGATTTACCTACAATATTCTATTTTCAGCTGTTTTTGAATATCTGATCAATGGAGCCAAGAGAGAAGGCTCAGCAAGCACATGCAGTAGTTTCATTTTTCATTCTTAGTAGCAGATAAAGTATTTCTAACTCACATCAGTTTCTCAATCTTTCCATCTTCCTTTCTTTAAAGAAATAAAATGAGTGATTTGGAGTAGAAACTTAGAATCTTTTTAAAAAGACAACAATCCAAACATTGCTACATACATATACGAATTTATCAGTACCAATCTCAATAACATGTATGAAGAAGGAAAGGGAATGGCATGGGATCCGGAGGGAAGCACACCAAGTGCTCTGTGCATGTATGTTTCTATCACTCTGAACCGCATTATGATGTATAATTACAATGCACCAATAAAAGTCTATTAAATGTAAATAGTAATGGAATTAACTTTTCTCTATGATTACAATAAAATGAAGATTATACTTATTGATACTTAGGGACAAAAGAGAATACAAGGATTTCAAGATCTAAAAACAAACAGTTTTAGCCAGGCATGATGGTGCCCACCTGTAATCACAGTACTTGAGAAGCTGAGACAGAAGGATTGCAGTATTGCGACCAGCATCTGCAGCTTAACAAAGCTCTCTGCAATTTAGTGAGACTCCATTTCAAAAAAACAAAAAGGGCCGGACATGGTGGCACACGCTTGCGATCCCAGCATTTGGGAGGCTGAGACCGGAGAATCCAGGTTCTCGGCCAGCCTCAGCTACCTAGTGAGGCACTCCGCAACTTAGTGAGACCTTGTTTCAAAATAAAGAATAAAAAATAGGGCTGGGGGTATAGCTCGGAGGTAGAATGCCCCTGAGTTCAATCCCGAGTACCGCAAACAAAACAAAACAAAACAAAACAGGCCTGGGCGTGTAGCTCAGAGGTAGAATGCCCCTGGGTTCAATCCCTAGTACTCAAACAAACAACAGTTTTAAGTGAATAGAGTTTTTTATATCAATTTATTAAGTAAGACATGTTTAACCATGAGATTCTAATAAAAATCTGAGCCTTTGATTTCAAGATCATAGTACTGTGATAGTGTCAGCATTTTCAATGGATATTTTCTATCACGTATCAATCCTGTAATTATAATTGTACACTATTTTCTGTACTGTAATTCTAATTTATATCATCTGATATAATAAACTCTTTGGTCCAGAATTAACAATATGATGAAATAAAGCCATTTTAGAAGATCCAAGGTGCTGAGTTGTTTTCTACATTATACTTAAAATGTAATATCTCAGAATCAAAGTACCATCAAATATTACTACTGCTAAGAGTCATTTATTTATAGGTTCAATAACGAAGCTAGTTTTGAGTATAAAATCATTCATAATACCACTTGGCAAAGAAAGTACAGTCCAGGGCTCCTACTTAAGCTCTCATAACAAAAGGAACTGATGACTTACTGTCTTTTTAGCTTCAGTTTACTTCAGTTTGGAGTGGAGAGTTGGGATTTAATTATCTCTCTGTGGGGAGAGAAATGATTTGCCTGAAGTTAAAAAAAAAGAAAAAGCTACAGATCAAAGGTCTTGCTCTTTTTGTGAGGAGAACTCTGTAATTTTCTCAAAGCTCAGAGATTGTAAGTGACTGGAGTAGAGAGGAAGTGTACTAGCCTTACTTCTTTCTCCCAGAATCCAGAGGATATGAAAGAAGTAGTCTGGCTGGTGAGGTGGAGCAGTCTACTCTTATTTACAGTCATTTGTGGGGTTGTCTTCTCTTTTCCACTAGACTATAAATCTCCTGCCATGGCAATTGTGCATTTATGTGTTTTTCTGAAGAGGACCCTTAAACACGGGGACCCTCTTGGTCAGAAGGTGACCTCAGTGGGTATAGCATTGCAAAGATGGGCCTAGAAGTGAGTTTGGGTTTATAAGTGAATTTGATTAAATTAAAATTGCCGAGTTACATAAAGGCACTGACCTGGAGGATCCAAGGCCCCTCAAACAAAACACCAGACATTTTTTTTCCCTAGGAAGTTCTTAACTCTAACTCCCAATAAAAGCACCAGAGATAATCCTTAGACTCATTAGAATCTTTTTTCTTCTCAACCTTCTGCCTCAGACCAGACTGCCTCCAACTTAGAACATCCATTTCTTTTCCCTGCAGAAAAGCATCAGATAATAGACGAAGGAGAGCAAGCATATAGCAAGCACACCTGTTCACAGCCATGGCCAGAAAATGGCTCTCATTGCTCTGCTCATAATGCACTGAAGAGAGCTCTTCCCATTCCCTTCCTCCGTGCAGGGGTCTGGGCAATGTAGGCCAACAGTGTGCTAAGGAGGGCAAGAACATGAGTAGGGACGAATAGCTAGCCAATCTCTGCCATCCTCAGCAAATATTTGCTAGATATTTGCTATTTGCTAGATTAAATGAGTTCTGACCCATGTTATTAAAATGAATCACCAGGGCCTTGTACTTGGACCTTGCTAAGGCTGTGGTAAAACAGCTACTCTAGAAGGCATCAGCATCTAGCAAGAAACTCTTAGTGACACAATTCCTTAACCCAAGGTAATGCAATGTGTGAAGATGTTGAGAAGAGGGCAGACCTGGCCTGTATCCACCGAAGGTGCATTTATGTATACTTGACTATTTTTTTATTTTATTTTATTTTTTTTAGTACTGGGGATTGAACTCAGGGGCATTCTACCTCCAAGCTACACTCCCAGCCCCCAGCCCTATTTTTTATTCTTTATTTTGAAACAGGGTCTCACTAAGTTGTGGAGGGCCTCACTAAGTAGCTGAGGCTGGCCGCAAACCCAGATCCTCTGGTCTCAGCCTCCCAAGTACTGGGATTACAAATGTGCGCCACCATGCCCGGCTTATACTTGCCTATTTAATTAATATACTTAAAATTTTCTGGCATCA
The DNA here is from genome assembly GCA_004027655.1 of Graphiurus murinus. Lineage (NCBI taxonomy): Eukaryota > Metazoa > Chordata > Mammalia > Rodentia > Gliridae > Graphiurus > Graphiurus murinus. The sequence continues at coordinate 13,886 of PVLC010007297.1, read as the reverse complement.
GCAATCCCAAAGAAACATGTTTTATCTATTTAAGAAGCACTTATGGCTGGGTGTGGTGGCCCACGCTTGTAATCCCAGCATTTGGGAGGCTGAGACTGGAGGATCTGGGTTCGAGGTCAGCCTCAGTTACCTAGTGAGGCATTCTGCAACTTAGTGAGACCTTGTTTCAAAATAAAGAATAAAAAATAGGCTGGTGGTATAGCTCGAAGATAGAACGCCCCTGAATTCAATCCCCAGTACTGCAAAAAAAAAAAAGAAGAAGAAGAAGCACTTATGTTATATAGCCCCTGCCCTCTGTTGGCTAATCTTTTAAGCACTTTACTAATACTGATTGAAACTTCGTAAGCCTAAGAGGCACATGCTATTTAGCTCCATGATACAGTTGAGAAAACCAAGACAAGAGAAGACAGGAAATTGCCTATGAGTAATAGCTCTTAGGTGATGGGCAGAGATTCAAAACCAGAAGGCTGGGTTTGAGAGTCTGAGCTCATAACCAGCATACCATACTACCTCTCATGTGAACCCTCCTCTTTACCACACTTGTTTGCACCCAGCATGTAGGTAGGGGTTTCCTTAAAATTTCCACAGGAACATTGGTCTTTCATATTGAATATAATCAGCATTCACAGATTGAAATAGAGCCTGACAAACATATATTTCAAGCTCAACAAATTCTAGAAACACTTAATAAATTTCCCAATCCATGTGCTTTATCAGATAAAAACAGTGAAGAAAATTCCAAATCCTAAGAACAGGATGATGAAAGCAGTAGATAGAAGTGTCTTTTATCCTTACTTTACAAATCATATCACTCTCATTCATTCATGTAATTTAACCACTATTTATTAAGTCCCCCTGTAAGACACAAGATAGACATGGTCTTTGCTGTCATGAGCCTTGTGGTCCATACAGAAGATATACTTAAGTCAAATGTGCTTACAGATACATACATAAGTGCAACTATATAAGATTTATGAAGAAATATAATAGTATACACTTATATACTGGTGAATATGAATAAGTCTGAATATCCAGGCAAGGCTGACTACCATAAAAATACACTTATGTAGGAGTTAAATAAGTTGTGGGAAGCATGAAGAAGGAAGACTATTCCGAGTAGAAAAAAAAAATCTTTGTGAAGGCTCTCCAGGAGGAGAATTTTCTGGCATCAGCAATCCCAAAGAAACATACTTTATCTATTTAAGAAGCACTTATGGCTGGGCGTGGTGGCGCATGCTTGTAATCCCAGCATTTGGGAGGCTGAGATCGGAGTTATTCTGAAACTGAAAAAAGGCAAGTGTTCCTGGCACTCAGAGAGCAAGGGGCGGCAGGAGGCATGAGATGGTTATAGTGAAACAGGCAGAGGATCCCAAAAGGGCCCACAAGATTTTGGTGTTTATCCCAAGAACAATGGAAATCCAATAAAGGAATTTAAGCAGGGGAAGTGGTAATCAAATTTTCATTTAGAATGATCTTCTTGGCAAGCAGATTTGAGGGATTTCTACTGAAGATAGGTAGATAAATTAAGAAGCTACTATTATTGTTGGTACATACTTGTTTTTATACAGCCGACTGCCACATTTGTTTTTTGTTTTTTGTTTTTGCGGTACTAGGGATTGAACTCAGGGGCATTCTACCTCCGAGCTACACCCCCAGCCCTATTTTTTATTCTTTATTTTGAGACCGAGTCTCACTAAGTTGCGGAGTGCCTCACTAGGTAGCTGAGGCTGGCCGCGAACCTGGATCCTCCGGTCTCAGCCTCCCGAATGCTGGGATTACAAGCGTGCGCCACCACGCCCGGCTCCGACTGCCACATCTGGGAGTGAGGTTGTCTTTGCCCAACTCCCTAGAAATTCATGATACAATAAGTCCTTTCCACACTGACTTGAATTTTTCTTGTTCTAGCATGGTGTCCTATACCTCCTTGAAGTGAGGACACATTTAAGTTCCAAATATAACTTGTCAGAAGGTATTTTACAGATATTTTTTCCCATTATACTTTAAGATTGATACCATGGAAGAATCAGGTCTTATAGAGGACATCCAGGTAACTGGATAATAAAAAATTGAAAGGTCATATAAATAGATCATTGAATATAATAAATATTTATGGTACCCAGGGAGTGAAAGGAAAAAGCATATAAGGAAAAAGAGAGGCAAGACTAGAGTTCTTTCTTTGGGCAGAGGGGTAGCATTTATCAGGGGGGAGGCTGAGCTCCAACAATCCAATCTGTGGTATTATTTTTTAAAGTCATGTAAAGCCAGGCATGGTGGTGCATGCTTGTAATTCCAGTACTGAGACGGAGGATTCACAGGTTTGTGGCCAGACTCAACTACTTAGTAAGGCCCTTCACAACTTAGTGAGACCCTGTTTCAAAATAAAGAACAGGACTGGGGGTGTATATCAGAGGTAGAATGTCCCTGGGTTCAGTCCCCAGTACCGCTAAATAAATAGTCATGTAATAGTTTAGAAGGGCTACAAATAATAGCTCAGTGGTAGAGTGCTTGCCTAGCATGTACAGAGTTCAATTTCCAGCACTATAAAATAAATAAATAGTCCACAAAATATCATTCTAAGATGGGTATGAGGTTGCTCTGGGGATCATGAGTGTTTAGTTCCTGTCTTCTTGTTCTCCATCCCCAAAGTGTGGACTTTAGTGAGGTTTATGATGGTTGACTAGCCAGCAGGAAGGGAAAATGGGAAGTGAAGATCAAAACTGCTTCTTTTAAGAGCGTGAGCCACAGTGCACATGGTTCTGTTCACATCTCTTTAGCCAGAATTTAGCCACATAACCAAGGGAGTCTGGGAAATCTACTGTATCAGAGAAGTGTAAAACAAGTATTGGGAACAGACAGACAACATTCTCACATATTGAGCTGTAGGTAAAATGAAACTACATTTACAGAGCTTGTTGTCTATTGGGGGAAAAAAAGACATTAAACAATTAAGCAAATATATATTTAGTTATCGTTGTATAATGCACAATTACTATAATTATAACTAAAAATACAGGTGCTATTAGGGTCAATAACAGAGGAGTCAAACCTGATCTGATGGAGGGACAGGGATGGGAGTAGGAGGCCAATTATCTGGGGTGATAACATCAGACTAAGACTTGAAAGAAGATGAAGAATGAAGCAGGTGAGAGCATTTCTTGCAAAGGAAATTTAAGAGAGAACATGGTAGTGACTGTGGCACAGAGAGAAAGGGAAAAAAGGAATGGCTTTCAGGAAAGAAATGGGAAAGGAGAGAGGCTGGAGATGAGCATGGAGAAGACATTCTCTAAGGGTTTTACTAAAGGAATTAAAGACACAATTTGCCTTATAAAAAGACACCCAGCTGCAGAGTAGGAAAAAATATAGGTTGGGACAATACTGGAAGCAGAGAGACCACGTAGCAATAAACCAAGTGGAGCTAGAAATTGGTGGAAAGATCTGAGGTTATTTAGGGAAAAGTCTCAGGAGAATGAATTTTTCTAAGTCTTTGCATGTCTAAAAATATCTTCATTCTACTCTCATAAATGCTGGATTGATTTGGTTCAAAATAGACTACAAATTATTTTTCCCCTAGAATACTGAAGATGTGGTTTAACTATTTTCTAAGAATTAATGTCATCAATATAAAATCTGACTCCAATCAATTTTTGTTCCTTTGTAGATTTCTTTGTGTTTAAAAGCTTTTACATTTTCTTATTTTCCTAAGAATCTTGAAATTCTCCAGTATTTATACTGATTTAATTTTTTTCATTTTTCCTGCTTTATTTGCAGCCAGTAAGACTTATAGTGTGAAACTTCTTGACTTTCTCAACTCTGGGAAATTGTGTCTTTCTTCTAAAAAAAATTCTCCAATTTTTCTTTTCTCTCTGTTTCCGTTTCCTGTTAACGGTTGTGAGATCTTTGTAATTATCTGAAATATCCAACTATTCTATAATATTTGATATTGGTATGTCATTTTGAGCTAAGAAACATTACTTTTGATACTTTAGTTCATTGATTTGATCTTTGCACTGAGTTTATTCCTTATTTATCTTACCTATTGAATTTTCAGAAACATTATTTTTCACTTATAAGATTAATTAATTAATTAATTAATGGTTCTGGGGAATTTAATGCAGGGACTTTCTACCGTTGGGCTACAGTCTAGTCCTCTTTATTTTTTATTTTGAAACAGGATCTTAAGCTGAGTGTGGTGATGCAATGCCTATAATCCGTGGGAGGATGAGATAGGAGGATTACAAGTTTGAGGCCAGCCTCAGCAACTTAGTGAGGTCCTCAGCAATTTAGTAAGATCCTGTTTCAAAATTTAAAAAAAAATAACAAAATAGGACTGGAGTGTAGCTCAGAGGTAGAATGCTCTGGGTACAATCCCCAGTACCACACAGAGACACAAAACAAAAACAAAACAAAAAAAGTGTCTTGCTGAATTGCTGAGAGTCTTGCTAAATTGCTGAGACTGGTTGTGAACCTGCAGTCCTCCTGTATCAGCCTCCCAAGTACTGGGATCACAAGCGTACACCACCATGCCCGGCTTACAATAGTCATATTTTAAGTATATGTTTAGATGGCATTATGGTTTGAATAGGTCCCTCAAAGGTCCATGTATTGGAAGCACAGTTCCCAGAATGGGGATGCTGGAGGTGATGGGATATATAAGAAGTGGGAATTGCCCCTGAAAGGAATTGAGATGGTTCTTTTAGGACCTCTCTACTATCTACTTCTCTCTCTCTCTCTCTCTCTCTCTCTCTTTCTTTTTTGTGGTATTAGAGATTCAACCCAAGGGTGTTCTACTTCCAAGCTATACTCCTAGCCCTTTTTATTTTTTTTAAAGAGCCTCACAGAGTTGTGGAGGGCCTCACCAAATTGCTGAGGCTGGCCACAATCCTGTAATCGTCCTGTCTCAGCCTCCTAAATCCTGGGATTACAGGCATGCACCACGGTGCCTGGAAGGACCCTTCTATCTATTTCTGATAATATTTTTAATGGAAATATTCTCTCTCTCTCTCTCTCTCTCTACCTCTGGGCTACACCCCTTGACCTATTTTATTTCTTATTTGGAAACAAGGTCTCACTAAGTTTCAGAGGCCCTCACTAAGTTGCTGAGGCTGGCTTCAAACCTGCAATCCTCCTGTCTCAGCCTCCCAAGTACTGGGGTTACAAGTGTGTACCACCACGCCTGGCTAAAATTTACTTTTTCAAAAATAAATATAGCCTCTGCTTTTTATATTTAGTGTTTACATATTACATCATTTTCAGTCTTTTCTTATACTCTATCTGCTTGATGTATTGAAATATTTATATAATGTAATTATTGATACCATAGATTTTGTAGAAAAAATACCAGACTCCTTTTTTTTTTTCTTTTGTTTTTCAGCTTACCTTTCCACTTATTCTGTACTGGGTTATTATATTTCTGCTGTTCTATTTTTATGAAGGTTGTTCCAAGGCTTGCCATATGCATCTCTAATTTTTCAGAGTCTACTTTTAAATAATATATTTCTCCTTGTCTGGCATGTCATGGCTTTGTAATTCATGGACTTGGTTAGGCTGAACTGTTTTCCAAAAATTCCCTTCCTTTCGTTTTGAATACGGTGGGCCATATGAGATATTTCACATGAGACTTGGAAGGCACAATTTCAGCAGCAGCCACATTGCTTTTATTTCCAGAAGGTCATGCAGGGACACCAGGTGTAGTTTCAGTTCCTGTGTGTTGCCACTTATCTGCTGGTTTACATTGTTAGTTTGAGGCACCAGCCAGGTATGAAGCTGCTCTACTTCCTCTAACCTAGTCCTTTTTCAGCTTCTTTGCCTCTTGATCAGCTATGTGACTCTCTGACAAAGGGTCCCAGGTTTTCTTATTCTTCATTAAGTTTAAAGTACAGAGAACTGGGACAACTTCTAGTTCATCTGGATTATACTTGTGAGTTCCTATTAGATCTTTCTTTCTTTTTTTTTTTTTTTTTTTTTTTTTTTTTTTTTTTTTTTTTTTTTTTTTTTTTTTTTTTTTTTTTTTTTGCGGTACTGGAGTTTTTCAACCCAGGGCCATTCTACCTCCAAGCTACATCCCCAGCCCTATTTTTAGCCTTTATTTTGAAACAGGGTCTCACTAAGTTGCGGAGGGCCCACTAAGTAGCTGAGGCTGGCTACAAACCCGGATCCTCCGGTCTCAGCCTCCTAAGTACTGGGATCACAAGTGTGCGCCGCCACGCCTGGTTTCCTATTAGTTCTTACTCCCTTTCAGTGTTTGTTTTTTCAACTGCTTTCCTGAGACTTCAAATTCCATTGCCAGACTCAAAGATAACAACCTTATAGGGATTATTAGCTAGCTGCCCATATCCCTATAATAAATAGTAGAGTTCAAAATCCATGTTAATTTGCTAATTATTTATTACTGTATAACAAATTATACCAAAATTTAGTGACTTAAAACAGTAATAGACATGTTTTTTAAAGAATCTCACAGTTTCTGTGGGTCAGGAAATTGCTAGTGGTTTAACTGAGCGTTTCTGCCTTAGGTCTTATCATGGAGCTGCAGTCACCTTGTGGGGTCATTGAAGCTGAAAGAAATGCTCCCTGGGTGTCTCACTCATGTGGCTGGCAAGGCAGAGCCTGTTCTTGGAGGGGTCTCAGTTCTTCCCCACAGTGGTCACTCTACTTAGCTGATTTAGTGTCCTTATGATGTAGAGACAGCCTTCCCCTAGAGAAAGGAATCTAGGAGAGCAAGCCAGCAACCATAAAGCCTTCCTTAAGTTAACTTCAAAAATAATCTAGTTCCAAGCCGGGCGTGGTGGTGCACGCTTGTAATTCCAGCATTCGGGAGGCTGAGACCGGAGGATCCGGGTTCGCGGCCAGCCTCAGCTACCTAGTGAGGCACTCTGCAACTTAGTGAGACTCGGTTTCAAAATAAATAATAAAAAATAGGGCTGGGGGTGTAGCTTGGAGGTAGAATGCCCATGGGTTCAATCCCCAGTACCGCAAAAAAAAAAAAAATAATAATAATAATCTAGTTCCAGCTAGATTCATCCTTTTAGCTATCACCGTCAAGGCACCAAGTGTGTGAGTAAATTTGTCTTGGGCCTTGTAGACAAGCTCATCTATCAACTATGTATAAGCAAGTGACCTCACTTGATGACACATGGAATAAAAAAAATCACCCAACAGAGACATACCTAATTCCTTGTCCCACAAAATGGTGAGATATAATAAAATCATTATAGTTAACAGTTTGGCAGCAATAGATATGTCCTTAGAGACATATGTTTGACTTAGAAGATTTCTTATTTGATTGCATAGTAATGTTTCCTTAGATTGAATTTTGGTATTTGTTCCTAAAGGCTTAATGATTCTCAGTAGTATGTGTGTCTAGGCAGGGTCAATGAATAGCTTAATTTTAGATATGAGGGCAGGGTTTACTATCATTCTTTGGGGTCTTATTTTATCTGGAATTTTTCTTTGTTTCTTTGGTTCCAATTAGATCCTCATGTGTTAGAAAGCCCATTTCAGAGAATAGTTTCTTAAAATTTTCTCCTGGAGACAAGTGTTTGATTTATCCATTCCCCTTTCCTCTCTCTTTTTCTCTTACTACTCTGGAGGCTCAAGTGTTACTTCCATGTTTTTATCCAGTTCCAACCTTCATCACACTTATATTCAAAGCAGATTGTTCACTTTGGGGGGCAAAGTAGTAGTAGTTACCTACCCTTTACTAATTGCAAAGGAAGAGGAAAAGTCGTGACTCATGTAGCTTATCCAAAGACAAGACCACAACTTGAAGAATTAGTCTGTGTAGCTTTTTGTCCAAGCTACTCTATTTTTCATTTTTGTTACCTGTAAGCTTAAAGTATACCTGTAATGCTTTTATCTTTATAGTCGAATTATATTACATTATATTTTCCAAATTTTGATACATTCTAGGGTAAAAGTAAAGAATAATAAATGTTCAAATATGGTGGATGATTTTGCCTGTCATTCTCTTCCTACAATGAGCAAATCATGGGTGGGAGATGTAAATCTGCTGTCCTTTCAAATATATTTGGCTCCCATGTGCTTCTTGTAATAAAAATATTCACCATATTTAGTATGACGATAATGATTAGAAATATAGATTTTCCCCTATAGCATGGCTTCTAAATGTAAGCTAAACCTTGTGTCAGCATTGTATTAACTAAAGAAACTCTGTTCCAATGTTGAGCAAAAGTCAGCTGTGCTGGATACTTAAGCGACACTAAGGTCATGTGCAATGCCACTTTTTCCCTGTGGTGCTCTTCCAGGATAGTTTCTTTTTATTCATTCACTTTAAAAAATAAGCAATTGTGCAATTGTTATAAAGATGATTTTGTTGTTTGGAAGACAACAAAGTTTCAGATAAATAACACATATACCTTGAGTGGAAATAGAAAAGATATGCTTCTATATCCAGATAGCTATATGGGTTAAAAGGCACAGCTGCAGTCCTCTTGGAGCAAAAACTTACTGGTCTTCTTTCAGGTCTTCCTCACCCATAGAGGCACCATTTGTTGGTGGAAAGTGCCCTTAAAAGTCTTTAAGAGCTCTTTTTTGCCCTCCCTTCAGCATTTTCTATTCCTTGTTTTCTACTACTCTTGAGACTTTGTTTATGTTTCTAATGTTTATGAGATGCAAATGAACTCACCCAGCACATTCCTGAATGCTTACTGTAAGAAGAGGTGAATGGAGTTCAATTGGCCAGGGCTGTTTTTCTAGGACTACTAACCATTTAGCACTTGAAACTATTCCCAATGTAATACAAGCATAATGTTCCAATATTTTAAATGTACAAAGATTACAGTGAAAATCACCTTTCAATAGTAATTTTAAACAATTTTTGCGTATAAAATACAAATTCATAGAAATATTCTTGTTTTGTTTGTGTTTCAGGCTAGAGGCTAGGTGGGTTTTGGGTTCTTGTATCTTGGCTATTTCTCTTCAATTTGCATCACTTTGTTTCTTCCTCAAGTTTTTGATCAGATGATAATGTAGAATTTTTGGTTTTCATTACAATTATGCTTTTTTTTTTTTTTTTTTTTTTTTATAGTTCTGGGGATTAAATCCATAGGCATTTATCTCTGAGCTATATCCCCAGTCCTATTTTATTTTGATCCAAACTCTGTCTTTAGTTTTGTGAGACTGGATTCCTTATTTTCCTTTTCCATAAAGACTCTGGCTTGGGTTTCTCTCTATATATCTCCCTGCTTTTTACTATTTCTGGTGGAATTCTCACACTGGCTATCAGCTCAGAACTAATTTCTAGTTTTGGTGTTGTGTTGGGTGGTGTTACTGACTTGCTCAGTTCCTAAGAATTGGGAGAGGATTCGGAAAGAGGCAAAGCCTCTTTTCTGTTTTCTGGGTAGTGTGCTGGTGGAGCAGCTGCATTCCTTTTGCCTTCCCTTGCTCTCAACACCAGTGGCACAGACCCCTGCCCTGCTTTGTGCTGAAATTCATGCTTGGTTCATAACCTTTTAATGTTTTCCCCATGTCTAGAGCAGCTTCTTAATACACTCTCACATATAGTTATTGTTTAGTCACTGTCAGGTCTCTTCCATGGTTTCCTGCATAACCCAGTGCATTATAGCATTGTCCTCACAGCACTCGTTACAGTTTGTAGTTATATTTATCTGAATTATAATTCAATTAATGCACTTAAAGATTGCGATGGTTATATTTCTCAACTTTGCCTTGATATTTTGTAATAAATAGACTAAATTATGACTATCATAAAAACGTATTAAATAAAGCAAAGGTAAAACAGAAAAATCAATTACGTTTTCTGCAAATGTTTTTTTAGTTGATGTTTATAACTTTCTTCATCAACTAAACATTCCGTATTACTTTAATTTTCATAGTGTTGATTCAATTAACTGAGATTCTTTAGTGTGGAGTAACTCAATATTTCCTTCTTTGGAATATGAGTATGTAGCAGTTCTTTTTTTTTTTTTTTTTTTGCGGTACTGGGGATTGAACTCAGGGGCATTCTACCTCTGAGCTATACCCCCAGCCCTACTTTTTATTCTTTATTTTGAAACCGAGTCTCACTAAGTTGCGGAGTGCCTCACTAGGTAACTGAGGCTGGCCGCGAGCCCGGATCCTCCGGTCTCAGCCTCCCGAATGCTGGGATTACAAGTGTGTGCCACCACGCCCAGCTGTAGCAGTTCTTTTTGTATGAGAGAGCTCTAGTTTTCCATCAACATTTACAAGTGATCATGGCAATACCAAGGAGCACCCTATAGGAATGCAGGGTTAAATACATATTCTTGCATGTTCACATTGTATTTCAGGGGGTGAAGTAAAACCTTCCCTCACCCCCTGAGGTGCTAGGATTAAGCTCAGGGCCTCACTTAGGGTAGGCAAACACTTTACAACTGAGCTGTACCCCCAGCCCCAAGTAAAATTTTTATTAGTGAGCCTTTGGGGAAATAGGAAGAAATACCATTCCCCTTCTCACATCTTAGGTTCCTAAGCCCATATGTTCTGGCCATGGAATAAAAAGACACCATAAATTGGTTGCTGTTTTGTAGCATATACTGTATTCTACAAAAAAGCAGCAAAACTTTTTTTCCCCTTTTTTGTGGTACTGGAGATCTAACTCAGGGGCAAACATTTCTCAGTAAGAATCCAAAGTAAGTCATTTTACTGCATTATAAGGCCAACCACTTCTGGCAAGAATTCCTAATGCATCCTAAATGAATTGACCAAAAATTCTAATCATTTAAAAAATCTCTGGTCTGAAGCAATGCCATGTGAATTACAATGACATTTGGGAAGTCCACAGATGGTGTTGCTGGCAGAAGCTTGGTATAACAGGTAGATAAATCCATGTTAAGAAAGTATCAATTTCAGAGAGAATGGATTCCAACTTTCTCCATGTTGGAAAAGGCCCTATATAATTAACCTGCCATCAGGTGGCTGGTTATTTTGGAGTATGGTACCATATGACAGGTCTCGTGTTTGTCCACTGTTTCCTTCAAATGATGTACTTGGCAGAGAGAGGAAGGCCAGGTTGCTAATACCACTTATAAACCCTTTCTGGAACAATAACTACCTTTTTCATGAGACTGTTCTATAATTACTAGGATGGCTGTAAATAGGGTGGATCATCTTGTTCAGCAGTGTCAGTCTTCTTCTTCTTCTTCTTCTTCTTCTTCTTCTTTTTCTTCTTCTTCTTCTTCTTCTTCTTCTTCTTCTTCTTCTTCTTCTTCTTCTTTTTGTGATACTGTGGATTGAACTCAGAGGCATTCTACCTTTGAGCTACACCCCCAGCCCATTTTTTAATATCTTACTTGGAAACAGGGTCTCACTAGGTCAATGAGAGTTTCACTACTTGCTGAGGCTGTCCTCAAACCTGTGATCCTCCTAACTCAGCTCCCAAGTACTGGGATTACAAGTGTATCCTAGCTCCCAAGTACTGGGATTACAAGTGTGTACCACCAAGCCCGGCCTAGTGTCAAGCTTCTTGATTATTCACATGGGACATAAATATTCTCAAACTCTATACCTAGGCTGAGAGCTTTTGCTCCAATCCTCTTTATTACTCATCTTCCAATCTTATTCCTCTCAGGTTTCTGGCTTGCTGAAATTATTAGCTATTGACCATAAATTAATGTAGACCTACAGTTCATCTCTCTTTCCAGATAAATGGGTCATGAGATGTACTATTTGAAGTTCTGCCTGTAGGGAACATTTATTTTCTACACTGACCATCAGGTCACCTCTGAGTAGAGTTGTCATGCTGTGGCTATCCATCTCTGCAGGTGGAGTGATTGAGAGCTGCATCGAAAGGGGACAAAGAAATGCACTACCTAATTTGGGCATAGAAGAATGTGTCCATAGTACAGGGGTTCCTATGGATGTTTTTAAAGTATTGCATGGATAATGTAGCCAAGAGTAAGTTAAGCTGAAATATTTTTTCATTTGAACCACCTGGTCAACAAGGCTAGAGATATGGCCTGAGAGAGCAACGGCAGTATGGGGGGAGTCAAAGTCATCTGTTCTTGCAACTTGTGTTTTCAGGACATACTTCAGCCTGTTCAAATAAAGGGGTTATGTAATATTGCAAGTTATATGAGACTGTCTAGCTGAGTAAATTAGATAACACATAGTTCGTGGCGGGCAACGTAATTTCTATAGTCACATGGTGTAACACGTATTCAGTCAGTCTCTACCAGGGTCCAATTGCAAGCTAAGGGTTTCTCAAAGGGAGAATGCTATAGTTACTTGAAGAAAAGGATACTGTACTTTGAAATTTAAAGGTGTGCACTGAAGTCTAGCTCTGTTAGAGTTTTCTAATTGTTTTTTGCAGCATGCAAAGCTGAGAGACTTAGGTAACTTGTTCAATTATTTGGAGAAGTATAGCCTAATGTTACATACATTTCCTCCAAAATACAAAGAGATTGGGCAAGCATTGTTTCCATTTTTTGGCAACAGGGGCACAGTGCAATGATTTTTTTTTTTTTTTTTTTAATTGAAGGAGACATTTGGAGAAGCCTGAAACTACTGGTTTCCGAGAAATTTCACTGAAGTGACAAGTCTCTGTATTTTTCTAATCTCCTACCCTTTGGTATGTATGTGTTTTATGAAAGTATCTAGGTACATTCCCTTCCTAGAGGTGCATTAGCATAACGTCTTCAGTTTATAAATTACTATGATGTTCTGTGGATTAAATTATGGCAGTCAGAGTTCATGTTCTTTGGCAGGGAAGCCAGTGAAGGTGTCATCTACCCTTGTCAGGTGAAAGGAAACTGCACCTGGTGTTCTCTATTATTAGAATAGAGAATACAAAATCAGATAGATCAATAGCTATATTTCGGTCCCAGGCAGGACTTATAGTCTCTAAAATGACAATATTGTTGTGATGTGATATTTGATGTATGCATGCTATGACAACCTGATTAAACTTGAAATAACCCATTGTCATTCTGCAAGAACTATCTCTCTTCTGCAAAAGCCAGACAGGAAAATTAGATGGAAATATGATAATAATAACCAGCTATGCATCTTTAAGTCTTTAATTGTGGCACTAGACTCTGTGATTTTCCCAGGGGTGTGGTACTGATTTTGATTCAACATTTTGGGAGGGAGGTAAGCTCCAGGGACATGTATTTTGCCTTTTCTAGTATTATAGCTTTTATTCTGAGAGTTAGGGGCTACTGTGGGGATTTAGGTAGTTGTTGAGCATATCTATTCAAACCCTGGGAAAATATGAACAAGATGGAAGCACTGGGCCAACTGATCGAGTCTTCAGAACTTACTCATCACTGGTCCCCATTCACTCCATCTGGCCAGTGAACCACAGCAACAGTCTGGGTTCCCAGGGATAGAGCGTAGCTTAGAGAAAATATTAAGTAATTCCCCCAAAATGATTTCCTTTTCCTTATAATTCAAAGTAATCCTTGCAAAAAGGCTGCAGATCTCATTGGTGAAGGCCAGAAGAAAGATTTATACATCACTCACATGTGTGTCATCACAGGGCTTTCCAAGGGCTTCTGGATTTCCCTCATCCATGGGCTTCGTGGTCAGTGAACTAATTCAGGTATTGACATCTGTTTTTAGATTTTGACTCTTTATCCATGGCAGATAATTTTATTACTTTGCTCTTCAGAACTAGAAGTTTTCATTGTTTTGTTGCTGTTTATTTTTTGTTAAAAGAAAAGAAAAAAAAAGAGTATCAAAAGTGACCTTAAAGCCGGGCGTGGTGGCGCACGCTTGTAATCCCAGCATTCGGGAGGCTGAGACCGGAGGATCTGGGTTCGCGGCCAGCCTCAGCTACCTAGTGAGGCACTCTGCAACTTAGTGAGACTCGGTTTCAAAATAAAGAATAAAAAATAGGACTGGGGGTGTAGCTCGGAGGTAGAATGCCCCTGAGTTCAATCCCCAGTACC
>PVLC010007296.1:0-65660 GCA_004027655.1 Graphiurus murinus | reverse complement strand
AATAAGCTCAAAACCAGTATAACATTGAATGGGGAAACTTGCGAGAATTCTCTTTAAAATAAGGAACAAGACAAAGATGTCCACTATCACCACTCCTTTTCAATATAGTCCTCGAGATTCTTGCCAGAGCAATAAGACAAGAGAAGAATATCAAAAGAATACAAATAGGAAAAGAAGAACATAAATTATCTCTGTTTGCAGATCCTATATTTAGAAGACCCCAAAACTCAAATAAAAGACTTTTAGAACTGACTAACAAATTCAACAAAGTAGCAGGATACAAAATCAATCTAAAAAAATAATCAGTAGCTTTTCTATATGCCAACCATGAATCCACAGAAAAAGAAATCCAGAAAACGATTCCACTTAAAATAACCTCAAGACCAATAAAATACCTAGCAATAAACCCAACTAAGGAGGTAAAATGCTTCTACAATGAAAATTATAAAAAACTAAAGAAAGAAATTGAAGGAGATCTAAAAGATGGAAAGATTGCCCTTGCTCTTCAATAGGCAGAATAAATATCAAAATGGCCATTCTACCAAAATTGATCTACAAAGTCAATGAAATCCCTATCGAATGCCAATGTCATTTTTCACAGATCTAGAAAAATCAGTCATAAATTTCATATGGAGAAACAAAAGATCCAGAATAGCCAAAGCAATTCTTAGCAATAAGAACCATATAGGAAGCATCACAATTCCTATCTTCAAATTATACTACTATAATTATACAAAGCTATAATAATAAAAAACAGCATGGTATTGGCACAAAAGCAGGCACATAAAACAATAGAACAGAATAGAAGATACAGAAACAAATTCACACACTTATAGCCAATTGATTTTTTGACAGAAGTGCCAAATGCATACATTGGAGAAAAGACATGGTATTTCTTAATAAGCTAGGTCTGAAATTTATGTAGACTGCTTCTGTACATATTCATAGGCTAACACTCAATCATGCGGCTAAGAGAGGCAGGGAAATGCAGTCTAACCATGTGCCTATGAAGGTTAAGGACCAGACTTTGTTGAGCACATAGCAGTCTTTGCCTCATAATTTTCAGCTGAAATCAAATTTCCCTGATCTAAAATTGATTCTCTTTATGAGAACATCAACTTCTAGAAAAGCTTTTACTCTTATTTCACAGATATGTTTATTTTGTAGCGAATTTTTAAAAAACTTCAAAATGATTTTTTTATGACTAAGTCTTTTCATAGTTCTAATGTTTTCTTAAAATTTAAAAGGGAGCTCTATCTTTGTTCCATTTGCAATGGTATTTTCTCCTGGTGCCCAAATCATATTCTTCTAAATTTTCTTCATATCATTAGGCTAACTGACTCCATATCCCAGCCTCACATGAATCTAGAACAGGTTCACTGTCTGTTTTTATATACAGAGTTTGCCTATAACTAGTTTAATTTTTTTTTCCTATCTCCAAGAGATACCCCCAGCCCTGTTTTTAAATTTTATTTTGAAACTGAATTTTGCTAAGTTGCAAGTTACTGAGGGTCTCACTAAGTTGCTGAGGCTGGCCTCAAACCTGAGATCCTCCTGTCTCAGCCTCCCAAGTACTGGGGTTATAGGCTTTTCCCTCTGTGCCTGACTACATCTGGTTTTCTACTATAATGGCTGAGTTGAGTATTTGCTACAGAGATTGTATGCCTGCAGAGTCTAAATATTTACTATTCTCTTTATAGAAAAAGTTTGCAGATCCTTGGTCTATAAATTATATACTATCAAAATTATAGGTATTATAAGCCCTCAGAAAAGTAGACTATGGATCAAAAGTGGAAATAAGGAGATATTTAGCCTAGAAGGCAAAAGAGAATAAGTATTCTTTACATTATTTTTAGACTTACTTTCTTCCAATGAAACTTTCTCCATTCATTCAGTCATTCTGGTGGTGTATTGCCTACCACCTCAATCACTACTACCTAGGAGTTCATTCATGTCGGTTGTAAAATGTGTTTCAAATTAGAAGTTTCAGTTAAATATATGGTCTAGTTTTAAAGCCTTGGTAATAGTTTTCTTACATGTCTATTTTAAAATTCAAAAGCCTGGGTATAGTCTGATCAAAATTTCTAATTTGGAAATAATGTCACAAATTTTCTCCTGTTCATATCAAGTGGAAGCTTGAAAGTGAATTTCTCATTCTACTTGACATTTCTCATGTCAATTTATTTCTGTTTGCTTTTCAGACACAGGAAGAAATAGTTAGCCTTTGAATTTTCTCTTAATGAATCAATGTCCAACAGAAACTTCAACAGATTTAGGTTACAAATAATTTCCTTCAACAGGCATAAGTTTAACACTATTTTTTGCAAACTGGATTGGAAATATCTACTGTAATCTCATTTTTCTTTCATCAGTTAAAAAGAATTCAGTGTTTTAGCCAAAGCAGTTTTTATATAACTTGTATTTACATTCCTCTTAGTTCTACCCTTTGAGCAGTAGCATGCGAAGAAAAACTGCTTCGAGTAACTCAAGTACATGTGTATAAATATATGTATATATGTATAAAGTATACATATATATGCATATACGTATAAAGTATATATGTGGATTGACTTTCTATGCTTACATTTTCTATGACTAAATTATAGATGGTATTGAAAAAGTATAGTTTAATATATTAAATGTAGACCAAACCAATTGAAACATGTATGAATATGAAGTTTATATTTGATTGTATTTTACATGTTAGTTTGTATTTACCCCCTCCTTAATCCAAACTTAGGCTCTCTTGAATTTCCTTCACTCATCTATAAGTACACCGACATCTATCACCTGTTTCTCATATAATTGCCTAAAGGTGGAACAATGGATAGTGTGATATGATCTAATGCCCTCCTACAGAGCTGTCCTATTCTCACCCCAACCCAGAAGGTACTGAAATCAGTGTTAGGTTTCAATAAACACTTAAAAAAAATCAATTCTCTAAATCCAGAAGGTCATTAAAGACAAGAGTGAAAGGAAATGCTCGAAGAAAACAATCCTATTAATTCAAAGGTTTGATGAGTCCATTCTTTTATTAAGATGTGTGGTAAGCAGAAAATGTCCTCTCTATCAAAAATGTCCATGTCCAAATTTTTGGACCCTGTAATTATCTAACCTTTGGTGGCAAAAGGAATTTCATAGATGTGATTACGTTAAGAACCTTGAAATGGGGAATCATTCTGTCTTATCCAACAGATAATGGACCCACATTAATCTCAAGGATTATTATTATTTATTATTTTTAAAGAGAAGCAGAAGAAGCCGGGCGTGGTGGCGCATGCTTGTAATCCCAGCATTCGGGAGGCTGAGACGGGAGGATCCGGGTTCGCGGCCAGCCTCAGCTACCTAGTGAGGCACTCCGCAACCTAGTGAGACTCGGTTTCAAAATAAAGAATAAAAAAATAGGGCTGGGGGGTGTAGCTCGGAGGTAGAATGCCCCTGAGTTCAATCCCCAGTACCGCAAAAAAAAAAAAAAAAAAAAAAAAAGAGAAGCAGAAGAGCCAGAGGGAGATGTGACTAGGGAAAAGTGTCAGGGAATACGACAGTGCTTTCTCTTAAGACAGAAGTCAGGAACCCTGAACTAAGGAATGTCAGCGCCTTTGGTGTCTGGAAAAGGCCAAGAAATGGATCCTTCCCCAGAGTCTCCTGAAAGCAGCACATCCCTGTTGACACCTCAGTATTAGTCCTGTGAGATCATGACAGGGTTCTGACCTGTAAACTTGTAAGATAACAAATGTGTATTGTTTTAAGCTACTAATATCTTGGTAATCTGTTAATAAAAAATCAATGTCCCATAGTTACCAAAACTATTTATGTTCCACTGATTCTATTGTTGACCCATAGTTTTCTTAATTGCTTCTCTGTTCTTGCATCTTCTACTTTGATTAAAATCTTTGTCTAACAATGTAATTACTTAAGAATTTTTTTTTCCTAAGAAGGGCACACATGTGGAACTTTCTGAATTCCTTCACATATGAGGATAATTTTTAGTTACCCTTATCCATAAACAGCAAATGTGATAGTATAGAATTCATGGGTCACAGCTGGGCATGGTGGTGCATGCTTGTAATCCCAGTACTTGGGAGGCTGAGATAGGAGGATCTGGGTTTGCGGCCAACCTCAGCTACTTAGTGAGGCCCTCTGCAACTTAGTGAGACTCAAAATAAAGAATAAAAAATAGGACCGGGGGTGTAACTTGGAGGTAGAATGCCCCTGAGTTCAATCCGCAGTACCATAAAAAAAAAAAAAAAAGAATTCATGGGTCACAATCTTTTATTTCTCTCACTCTCTTGATTTTTATCTAGGGTCTTTTTTTCACTTCTGTTTCTTAATCTTTTTCTTTTTCACTGCTAGCTATAGTGATCTCTCTCTCTCTCTCTCTCTCAGAAATCTTTGCTGTCTATAACTTTTTTATATATACATGCAGATCTCTGTTTTTCTCTTTCTTGTTTGTAGTTCTTAAGTTTTAAAAGTACAAGTTTTTCTTCAGAAATTTATGTGACTATTTTTCTCTTCAGTTCTTTATTTCTTAAAGTCATATTATTTGTATCTTATTTCTCCCAGATCTATTCTTTATGCCTTTTATCTTCTCTCTCATTATTTACCTCTTTTTCTAAATTTTGGAGAATTCTCATGCTTTATTTGTAGATTATTAATTTGATTTTCTTTAATCTAATATGAATTGCCTTCACTGTGCTTTTTTATTTAGTACTCTTTTTAATATTCTAGATCTGCATTTAGGCTTTCAGATTTTAGACGATTGCCATTTCGAATTGGCCCACTCTAACTTTATAAACACAGTATCTGCTCAAGAACATGGGATAGAGATTTTTCAAATTTTAGTTTTCTTCATTCACTTTCTCTGAATAGGTACTACCTCTTGAATCCTTGTTTTTCTCACCATAAATTCAAGTCCTAACTCTGCTTCTCTCTAGATAAAGGAATTTTGGCAAAGTAGTAGTTCTCTCTAAGCTCAGAGTCCCTATTCATAAAATATTCCCAATAATGGTTCCTACCCTATAAGAATTTTGTTATGATTAACTGAAATAATACAGAAAAGAGCTTAGCATGTTATTACCCATGTGATGACTGCTCAGTCCTCATGTTATCAGCATCATCATAACCACAATCATCATTAGCACCACCATCACTGTTGTGGGAGGTCTCTTATTGTCTAAGCTAGCGTTGAAGTTGGTTTTGTCACAGTACTTGGATTCCTACTCCAAAGACATATGTAGATAGGCAGAGGTGGGGGGACATTTAGAATTACTGTTCCTTTGCCATTTCAGAATCTCATTTTTCTAGAACCAGTCTGGCTGGCATCTGAGTCTGAGGCAGATACAGCAGAATACTTTATTTCTGGATGAAGGTGTCTTCATTTCCCTCATGTGCTTGGCTTTGCCCATTTTGACTTGCAAGAAGACGACCTTAGCCATACACTAGCTCTTTGCCTGACTGGTGGTCCCCATCAAGGTGGGAAGTGACGGGGTGAGCATCACCACAGGTTACCCAGCTAATGTGAGCACAGTCACACAGACCTTCACAAAGGCATTCAGACTTTGTTCCTCAAACCCCAGGGGCCTGTGGATGCCCGGGAATGGGACATGGGTAGAAATATGCTAGATTTTCTTGCACTTACTTCCCCTGTAAACAATGACTTTACAGGTGGGGATTCACAAGATGATTTTCCCTTAAGGTATGTTCTCATATATACTTACTTAGCAGAAATTTATCAAAGTTTTTGGGTGTGAATGTTTCATTTTCCTAATTTCTATGAAATGTATTTTCCATTTTCCTTTTCACTAGACAACTGGGAAGGAGGAAGTTAGACATGAATGCTCATATTAATGTTACATAAAATCAACATTATCCTCAAAATAAGTTCTCTCTCAAGCTCTTCTTATGTTCAATAAAGGATTTATTGTTTAAAACCATAATCAGTCTCTTCTAATGACAATAATAATATTAAAATAAGTTTCTTCTAATGCTTTCATATTATAACAAAGTTGTAAATGTGAATCTTTTTCCATTTTAAGTTCTTAAATCTAATTTCTACTGCTTCAGAATCTATTTAAGGTCCAGTAATTTCTAAAAATACTTTCCCCTATTAAAGTAAAATTGTCTAGCATTGCTCCATTACAATAGCAATGAAAACTAATCTAGGTTTTTATGTCTATTGAGTTTCTTTTGTACTTTCAACTGTAGCCTGATCCCCTGTAATGCTGTTCATCACTTTAAATAGGTAGTTATATATAGTGGAAGTGGAGCCACTCAATAATAAGAAGTGATCTAAAAGGCATAAAACATACTTTCAAGGGGATCTCCTTCCAATCAAGGTCCAACAGATGTTGAATATATTTTCTATTTTAAACACTGTCAGTGTTGTGTGTTCAACTTTTACAACTGAGCAAAGAAAGAAATAATCATACTTTTAAATTTTCCCTTTTAAACCACTAGCAGCAATTGTCTTGTGATGTAGAATTTTTATTTTAGATCATACACTGGTTTATAAGATTCAATTAATTTTTCACATCACATCATTCTCTTTTTATGAATTTCTATTTAAAACTAAAGACTCTGAAATGAACTTTATTGCCATTTCCTTGTTAAAATCAATTATGTTTGGAATATCTAAAACAACATTACAAAACCATTTACAATTGCAAATACAAAGGCAATAGAGGCTTATAGAAGGGCTGAGTGCATTCTGTTTGTGGCTTAACAATAGTTATGAAAATCTTTAACATTAATTGTTAAAAGTTAGAAAAAGTTATATTTTAATTTTTCTGAAAAGATAAGGTTTATGTATAGAAATAAAGTAGGCATTCACCCAATGGATTTAAGCCTTCCGGAAAGGGATTCTCCCACTCAATACTATAAAAATATCTCTTCTATTGGCCTGCTGATGAATATATAAATTTTAGCATTATATATTTACTAATTTGTCCTGTGTGCACATCTTTTTTGTCTCTTTTCCCCCTTCCTCCCTCTTTCCCTTTTTCCTACCTTTCTATCTTCCTGGTCTCCTAAATATGGATGAGACAGCATTTAGGAAGTCATTATATATACTAAATAAACACACATTGAATCTTATCATTTTATTTTGTATTCCTCTCTAAAAATACTTCTTGGAGAGTATACATCTGTTATGGTGTTTACCAAGATTTACTGGACATGAAAATCATTTGGGGCTGGGAGTGGTGGCACATGACTGTAATCCCAGTACTTGGGAGGTTGAGATAGGAGAATCACAGGTTCAAGACCAGTATCAGCAACTTAGCAAATTATCAGCAACCTAGAAAAAAACAAAAAATAAAAAAGAGTGTAACCTGGAGGTACAATGTCACTGGGGTTAATCCCTAGTATTCCCTCCCCAACACACACACATGCATACAATCATCTTGGATTTTTGCTAACATGCAAATATCTAGTTCCTACCACTTCAATATTTTGAAGGTGATAATCCTTGGTCCACATTGTCTAAAACCACCATGCAGTATCTTCATTGGATCTTATCTTATTGCTGTCATGAAAATAGTTGAGAATTACTTGATGGAACCAAGAAAGAACAAGTTAGGTAAGAACATGTACAGTCAGTTATTTGGCTAAGGAATAAGGTTTAGGATGGGAATTAAAGCGGTTTCCTTTTTTTTGTGCTATTAATGACAGGGTAATCAATCACATAGCTTTAGTAAGATGATGGCCTTCATCACTCCACATCCTCACATCAAAATAATCAGCAGTTTTTTTGGTTGTTGTTTTTCTTAGTGATTCTGTAATCTTCTGTCGCCAGCCCTCTGCCACTGCTTTTGTTGATTAGTCTCCAATGGTTAATCTTGGTAGTCAACATGACTGGATTGAGAGATACCTAGAAAACTGGCAAAGCATACTTCTGGGAGAATCTTGTTTCCAGAGACAGTTAACATGTGGCTCCATGAACTGAGGAGGGAAGATCTGCCCCAATAGACTGGAGCCCAGATGAAACAAAAAGCAGGAGAATAAAGTATACTTCTTGCATACAAGTTCAGTTCTTCTTGAACAGGTACTTTTTTTTGCTACTACCATTTCCCATAGACATCAGACTCCAGATTCTTCAGCTTCTAAATGTGGACTCACACCAGTGACTCTCCAGGGGGCTTCCAGACTAGGGCAGCATCGTTTATTTCTCTTGTTCTGAGGCTTCCAGCTTCTTAGGTTGAGAAGCTACTGGTTCCCCCAGCTCTCTAGTCTACAGACAGCCATTCTGGGGCTATCTATCTTCTAACTGTGTAAACCAACCTAATAAATCCCATTTTTAAGTATAAATACATTCTATTGGTTCAATTCCTCTAAGAACCCTGACTAATCATAGGCTTAGCATTGCAAATAGACTATTGCAGTGGAATACTGGCTTGAGGTCTTGCTCTACGCTCTATACTGCTGATGATGAGATTTCAGGAACCAGTAATACTTATTAGCAATGGATAATTCATAAATATTAGTAATGTATACATCTATCTCATTAAATAATATTTCTTTTAGTTCTATAGCAGCATAGGACCAAAGTGAGGATTTTTGAGACAAACAAAAGAAAAACACCATACAATAGGTTCCTATCCCTATTTTTAAACTTTTCCAAATATATGGTTTTATAAGTTACCCACTGTTTTTATAGCAATGACTACTGGCAGTTTCATGATATGTTCTGAGTGCAGTAGCCCCCTTTATTCATAAGCATATGTTTTGAATGGATGCCTGAAACCATTGAGAGCACTAAACCCTAAAAGTATTGTTATAGCTGGGCATGGTGGCACATGCTTGTAATCCCAGCATTTGGGAGGCTGAGACCAGAGGATCCGGGTTCACAGCCAGCCTCAGCTACCTAGTGAGGCACTCCGCAACTTAGTGAGACTCGGTTTCAAAATAAAGAATAAAAAAATAGGGCTGGGGGTATAGTTTGGAGGTAGAATGCCCCTGAGTTCAATCCCCAGTACCGCAAAAAAATAAATAAATAAATAAAAGTATTGTTATTTTCCTTTACATACATACTTAATGATAAAATTTAATTTATAAATTAGGCATGGTAAGAAATTGGTAATAACTGATAATTTAATAGAATAGTTATAATAATATGCTGTGTTGAATTATGTGAATGTGATTGTTCTCAAAATACTTTATTGTGATATAGATCTTAAGAAACTCAGCATACAACATTTTCATTTCCTTATTGAAAACTTTCACCTTTTCACTTGAAGGCAGTATTTTAAGGCTTCTCTTTGACTTGTCTGGTTTGCCAGAATCACTACTAGTATGTGTTAGGGACACTATTAAGTAAAACAAGGGTCCTTGAACACAGTACTGCAATAGTCAAGACACCTGTCAAGTGATAACAAGAGGCTAGCCAATACAGCTTGGATACATCAGACAGAGGGATGATTCATGTCCTGGATAAGATGAAATGAGATTTCATCATGATATTCAGAACATACAACATTTAAAATCTATAAATTGTTTGTTTCTGCAATTTCCCATCTAACATTTTTGGATTTCAGTTGACCACAAAACCATATAAGGGCATAACTGTAGGAAAGGAGGATGGAGGAACTACTGTTTTCAAGAACTGAAATTGGAAGAGGAATAGTGGGAATAGTGTGGGCCTAAAAGAGGAAGGCACCCATCCACATGCAGTTTAGTGAAATGAGCCATTTTTTATTGGAAAAAAAAAGACTACAATTATTTATTCAGTCCTCATTGTCATTATTTTTGAGATGCATGTCATCCAAACATAATCTTCAAAGTCAAAACAACTTATTTATGTACAGACACTCTTGAATTTACAATGGACTATATCCCAATCAACCCATCATAAATTGAAAATATAATTTAAAAATGCATTAATCTACTTAACACTGAACATCATAGTTTAGCAACAGTACACTGAAGAATATCAGTGATTTGCCCTCACACTTGCATGGCTGAGTGGGAGCTGCAGCTCACTGCCGCTGCCCAGCATTGGGAGAGAGGAACCTACAGTATGTAAGTAGCCTGGGAAAAGATCCAAATTCAAAGGACAGTTTCTGCTCAATGTGTATCACTGTCTCGGCATCAGAAAGTTGAAATACCTTAAATTGAACCATTGTCAATTGAGGACTATCTGTATTCCTCTAAATTTCAATTAATGAGATAGAAGGCCAATACTTTATACAGGCATTAGGATCCTGTGTCCATCAGTGCTCTGCAAGAGAACACTGGCAGAAGCAGGGTGGTAGTTCACAGGTGAAGTTTCTTCTTTCTCAAAGACACCTCGGTTTTGTTCTTAGCCTTTCAACTGATTGGATGACACCTACCCAGATTCTTGAGGATGATCTCCTTTACTTAAAGGCAGCTGATTGTAGATGTTAATCACTTCTACTGAAATATCTTCATGGAAAAACTAGATTAGTGTTTGACTGAATAACTAAGGAAATGAACACATAAAATTAACCATTGCCGATGTTTAGCAAATTTTTTAAAAAAGCCTTAGATCTGGAATAATAATCAGCAAGATATATACCAAGACCTCGCAGAGTAGCATATGTGACTCCAGGGTCAGGGCCAAGGCCAGGGAAGATTTTCTGGACATCCAGTTTTGTGTGTCTGTGTTTGGGGGGGGGGTGCAGGAATTGAACCCAGGGGCATTCTACCTCTGAGCTATACTCCAGCCCTTTTCGTTTTGAAACGAGGTCTCTGTAAGTTGCTAAGAGCTATCCAATGTTACTTTGAAAAAGGCAGATCCACCTTGGTATTGGTTTTAGAAGAGAGAGAGTTGTCTTTAAGAAACACATTAATCATATCTCTGGTGAGGTATTAACAACAGCAATGGAATCAGCTAACTAACTCATCCCTGTTTCAGGCCTTGTGTTAAGAATAACTTCATTTTACAACATCATCATGGGGTAGTATAATTAATGCCTCCCTTGCTACTGAGTAAACTGAAATTTAGAGGTCAAATCTTACCCAGTATAGTAACATTTTCTAAATAACTATGATATGGTAGGCATATGGTTGGGTTTTACATGACTAATTTTCCTCATATGCTTTTATATGTGAGGGCCAGAGAGTTCAAGTAACATACCTGTGTTTAGTATCCAGTGAGTGGTAGAATGAAACATACATTTTTCATTCCAAGCCTCTGTTTATTTCACTGCTTGATAGTGTCCCAACAATCACTTTCACTCAGTAGGTTACTAACAAAAAAGAGGAAGATAGAATGCAGAGCAATGATGGGGAAGTAGAGAAACCAAGGAAAGATATTTTTGTTGTTATTGTGAGTTTGTTTTTGTAACTGTCTAGATGAGAGAAAGTACATTGCTGTACAGGGTCTCAGAACTTTTGGAAGGTTACTACAAGCAGAGAACTGAGGAGTGTGTTGCATGTCCACAGAGGAAGGCTTGTATAATGAGGATAAAACATGTAAATTTCTATCTGTGTTAAAGTTTTGTTGCAAACACACATATCCCTCTGTCCCATATTAATTAATTAAGTACATGTATCAGTAATTATTGCTTAAGTAAACAACAAGGCAGCATCCATTCATCTTATTACTTTTATTAAGTAGCCAAAACATGACAAAGGACTAGTAATGATAATAACAATAATAATAGAGCAAGAGTTTCATAGCTGCAGTGTCACATTCCATAGGTACATGACGTGTATCTTAACTATTCTCATTAACAACTAAATGCTGAAGTTAATGAATACTTTTTTCCCCTATAAATCAGATACAAGATTGTGCCTGTACTTTCAGTCTCCCTGGGTCTGGTCAGTCTGAGTTGAGTCAGAAAAACAGAGGTCCTGCGACTATACTAGGAACTGAGGATTCAATATAGAAATCAGGGTTTGTCCAAATGTGGCAGGAGCTGATGTTCTGCAGGCACTGGACTGAAGAAACAATCACCAATGATTTCAATCAAAGTGCTGGAATGGCTGGGAAAGTTGAGCTTGTGGTGAAGTCTAGGATTATGTCATGTCTGGCCAGTTGGCCACATAGCAGAAGCTGGTGGAGAGGTCCCTGGCACTGCCACATCTGGTGGCCACCCAGGAATCTGGGCTTTCTCTTTACTTTGCCTTCCAAGTCTTCCATGAGTGTGTCTCCTTGGCAAACTAGCGCAGAACCAGATGGGAAAGGGGATTGCAGGAAACAAGTTCTTAGCCTCAGAAGAGAGTGGTGGTGGTACTAAGTTGATAACCAGCTCATGTTCTCAGACATACTCTTAATGGAAGAAAAAGTGGGAGCTTAAAATTGAGACACCAAGAATTACCGGTGGAGGGGTCCCCTGTATGAATGGCTCCTTATAATAATAAGAAAAAAAGAATTTGAGACATCTGTGATGTCTGAGTGGCCTATGGATGCTGAAGTTGACTACAAAGTGATTTGAAATACAATGTGATAATTTCTTTTAGGAGAGTGAGATCGCTTTTTTATTTATTTATTTTTTAATGCTGGAGACCATGTAGCAAAGGAAGGGATGAAGATGGTCTATCAATATGTCTTCCAACAATTGATGTCAACCTCACATAGTCACATGGTCCTCTGTAGTAGGTAATGGCTGCTATCCCCGGGAGCATGACCTGGACAGTTTTCTTTGCTACACTGGCTGCTGCATAGGCAATGCTGATTTTCCACCACTGCTCCAGTGTGACACTGAAAACCGGGGCAATTAACTCATTTATGAAACTAGCACCATAAAGTAAATCATTTTAAAATAGCACTATAAATTCAGGCTATGGTCCCTTACACACATGAAAAATTAAGACCTTTTGAAATGAGGCAGTATTTACTTTTTAAGTGAGGCAGCGTGTGCATTATTATTATTTAATATTTAATGAAGGCCAGCAGTGTACTAGGTAATGTATATCATCCTGAACAAATAGTTGTGCATATATAGAAGAGCCTGGAATCCTGTAATGATAGGGTCATATGACACATGGAGGAATGGACCATATCCCTGAAAGGGCAGATGAACACCATTAATCAAACTGGTTTATACACTTCATTTCCACCAACTGAGTTTTCATCTTTCTTGATACATTAACATTTATATTACACTTTGCTGCTTATATGGGACTTACTGAAAATTACGACCACTTGGAAAAGAGTTAAGTTTTTATTGTCTGATTGTAATTTGTTCTAAAGTAAAACTTTTTTTTATATGTAAAATATTCTCTTTCTATTGGGTTTGTGAATTGTTGAGGTTAAGCAATTTATTTTAAAGAGACACAGTAGCTACATTAAACATAATATTTGTCAAAAAAGAAAGTATAATATCCCAAGTTGTAAAAAAAAATGTCTAAAAATAAAGAAACTAGTCAACTACATGCCAAGGGCTGTGTTTGGTACACCTTCCAATTATTTCCCTATAATGGGTAACTTATTCCTACTTTTAATTACCATATTAAAGATAATGACCATAGTTTTGAATATCAAAAATCAGCTGTTAGCCGGGCGTGGTGGCGCATGCTTGTAATCCCAGCATTCGGGAGGCTGAGACCGGAGGATCCGGGTTCGCGGCCAGCCTCAGCTACCTAGTGAGGCACTCTGCAACTTAGTGAGACTCGGTTTCAAAATAAAGAATAAAAAATAGGGCTGGGGGTATAGCTCGGAGGTAGAATGCCCCTGAGTTCAATCCCTAGTGCCACAAAAAAAAAAAAAAAAAAAAATCAGCTGTTGCAAAGAGAGAAAGAGATAATACTGGGGGAAGTGGATTTAAAAATTATTTCACAAAGGCACCAGAAAGCTCTTCATAAGTGAGAAAGAGTTCCTCCAACAGCTGTTCTATGTCCCTCCGTGAGAAGATTAGTTTTGTAGGAGGAAAATAGATAGTAACCAAGTCTTAGTTCATTAGTTCTGGTGCCAAACTTTTAGAAGTTCTTAGAAATGAAGTCAATCTGCAATAAGGATAGGTGAATTTCTATAATTTAAGATACAGATGAGAGAAACATTTTCAAGCTCAGGTGCTTGTAAATTTTGTATAGTACACCAGGTTCCCCATGTACTAATTGATTCACAAGACATTTCTATTACTTCCACAGCTGGGGCTAGATATAATCAAGAAGAACTACTGCGGCATCCAGAAATAAACAAAAGCTAATGGAACTTTTGCTGAACCATCGAGAGAGTATTTCCAGTGTTTGGCTAAGGGTTCAATTTCACACTTGAGAACTTTCTGGTCTGTCCTCTTTTCTGCTGGTCTGTACCACTCACACTTCAAGAAGGGATGAAAAAAACTTTGTCGAACTGACAGGAGTCGCGTCTTTCAGGCAAGAAATACAACTGCCAGAGAAGGCAAATGAGCACTTTGTACAAGCGTGAAGCCAGCAAGGTAACTGGGGACATCACATTTCATTGTTCTTTTCTGTTTACTACAAAATATTAAAACAGTCATTTGTCACTGGAGGAGGGGGTGGTATTTCATGAATTTAATGTTACAATTTCCTAATTGAATACTATGACTTTAGGGGGTTAAATGAACTTTTCAAGATTAGTCTTTTTCATACCATGTTTCTAGAATAGGCTCAAGTAGTCCTTTTATCAGTAAGTATTAATTGTTTAAGGAGAACCTGTGGTACTTTCTGTCTTGAACAAAGAACTTGAGGGTTTCCTGCCTTTTCTTTAAAAGTCCATTTAAAACTTAATGATTGGGAACTATTTTTTTTTTCTTTTATTAGTGCATTGTAATTATACATCATAGAGCAGCTCAATGTGATACAAACATACATACACAGAGTACTTGGCGTGATTCCCTTTGGATCCCACCCCACTCCCACTCCCTAGACTGGTAGTGATACCTTCATATATGGACACTGCATTGTTTTTAATATACCTTTATTGGTGGATTGCAATTAGACATGAAAATGTGGTTCAGGGGGTAGAAACATGTACACGTAGCACTTGGTGTGTTTCCCTTCGGATCCTTCCCTGTTGGCATTGTTATATTTCATGATTTATTATGTATTTAGTGTCTTTTTGTTATCATGATTCATAAACTTAATCTCACAAATGACAATTTGACTAAATATAGAGATTACTAAGTCACACTTCTCCCTTCTTCCAAATAATGTACACAACACTCCATTTATACTGTTGTCTAATATTCTAAGATAATTATATTTTCCCCTATTATATGTGTCATATTTCAGGGTTTTTTTTCTTACAAATACTTGTAATTTCTTTCTTAAATAAAATATTTAAACACAAAAGATCATAAGTTATTTCTTAATGCAGTTTTCCTTTATAAAGCAGAAAACACTGGGTCATTTAAACCAGATGAAATGAATCAACTGTGTGTGTGTGTGTGTGTGTGTGTGTGTGTGTGTGTGTGTGTGTGTTACTGGGGATGGAACTCAGAAGCATTCTACTCCAAACTATACCACGTTTTTTTTTTTGTTTTGTTTTGAAATGGGGTGTCACTAGCTTGCTAAGAGTCTTACTAAGTTGCTGAGACTGGTCTAGAACCTTCAATCCTCCTGTCTTAGCCTCCAAAGTACTGGGATTAGAGGAGTGCACTATGACATCTGATCTACTTTTATATTTTAAAGTCTTTATTCTTTATCAGAATTCTGAGAACTCGAGGAGAATAAGGTAGAAGTTAGGGCTATGAATGCCATCCATCTGAAAGCTTTGGCCACGTGTTCTTCCCTTGAATGTTTTTAACCCCTAGTCCTAAATTAGCATTAAATTCTATTCTGTCAGCTTGGCTTGGTGGCACGTGTCTATAATTCCAGTACTTGGGAGGGTGAGACAGGAGGATAGTAAGTTCAAGGCCAGCTTCAGTAGCTTAGCAAGGCCCTCCGCAACTTAGTGAGACACTGTTTCAGAATAAAGAGTAAAAAAATAGGGCTGGGATGTAGCTCAGAAATAGAATGTCCCTGAGTTCAGCCCCCAGTACCACAAAAAATAAAATAAATAATAAAATAAGATAGGGCTATGGGTGTAGCTCAGAGGTAAAACAGCCCTGGGTTCAATCCCCAGTAACTAACATGTATAAACACACACACACACACACACACACACACACACACACACACACGTCTATTCTGTGATGGGAATTGGGACCCTCTGGGAGCTGTGGCCTGTTTTTGTCCTTTAGTTTCAGCAGGGCAATCAAAAAGAAGCCAAGTGAAAAAGTTAAACCCACAGGATTTTTCTTTGGTAAGTCAATACTGTTTTTTGTTTTTGTTTTTTTCTCCAGATGACACTGGTCTTCTGTGGTTACAACACTAGTCTAGGGTGTTGTTTCACATCCTCTTTCTTCTCACCAGTTTTAATTTCAGCGGGTGCTTGGATGTTGGGAAGCCAGGTCAAAGAACATATCATTGGTTATACTGACTCTACACCAGTCCTGGCGGTGGTTCCCATTGGGCTATAGAGGAAGACACTACGGGTATATAGTTTCCATTTCCAGATCCATTTGCTTCAAGTTGAGGATCTTAAAAGATTATTCAGAAATCTCTCCCTTTTGCTTCTTCTTTACTATACTATTGTCTTGATAGAAGATATGGCCCAAATATAACATCATTCTTTCAATACTCTCTTGTGTCCAGCAGATATTTGAGGGGGTCCTATGGTTTGAAGTTGGAACTCTCCATTTCAATGGAAATGAAGTTTATTCTGAGACTATTAATTTTAGTAGATTTGAGAAAGTAAGGTTGCACAGACCTTTCCCAAAGGTAATACTGACCCCTTTAACTGAAGAATTATGTGGTTGATATTCCTCTTACTTGTCACCCAACACCAGGAAAACCTATCTTAGACCATCATCAATTCTCAAATGTCTTCCTGTCATTGCCTGGTGTTGAGCCAGACATAAAATATCCAATATGTCTTAGTGAATAACACAGGATTTGTAGCAGGTCTTCCAGAAGACCGTGAAGACATTGAAAATGTGTGATCATGTACATAAGCTCCACAATCTTAAAAAGTTTATTTCTTTCTTATACTAAGAAGATGTAGATATCTATCTATATATACATTCAGAAACACATACCATTTGAATCTGTATAATATTCTTCCCTCCTTGTTGTCCAAGAGGTTTAAGAACCCTCTGGGTTCTAAAGTAGCAAAGTCTGTAACAGAAATGGCTGATTGGTCCAGGCATAAGTTTTTGCAGTTCTTTCACATAAAAAGTTCCTCATACTTATTTCAGTTTCAAAGGGGTCCATTCCTATTTTCTATCTTTAGTTACTTTCCATAGCTACATATGGAAAATCTAATCAGCTTAGAAAATGATGCATACTAGCTGGAGAATATACAGTTTCATGAGTTGATTTCAGTCTATTAGCTGCTTCAGCATGGTATATGAATATGTGGAGTCACATGGGAAGCTGTTAAGTAAATCAGTGACATGACCTGACTTATTTAGGTTGCTGTGTTGAAAACAAGGGATAGTGGCAGAAGTAAGGAGGTCAATCGAGAGGCTAGTGCATAATTTGGATGCCAAGAGATGGTCACTTGGATTAGGGTTTTAGCAGTGGAAGCGTAAAGAAACTATAGATTCTGGTAATATTTTGATAACTGATAAGAGAAAGAAAAGTCAAAGATGACTAAAAGAACAGAGAGTAAAAAACTTCTAATATTTACAGAATCAGTCACTAAATAGGTAAATTTGAAAACATAGCTTGCCTATTTTATTTTAAAACCCCTCATTTGTAACATTTTCTAATTACTACACTAAGTTGTGAGAATCACATGAAATAGTGGATGTTAAAGTATTTTAGTAAAACATAATGCAAGGCTAATTATTATCTGAAGGCTAACTATGGAGGACATTTAAAGGTACCTGTAAAAATTCTTGCCCATAATATTATATTCCATTCTAAGTATCAAAGGCCCATAAGCACAGAAGCACCAGATTAGAGATTATCTATTTGGGTCTTGAAGGAATATCAATGATATACAAAGAAGGATCAGTTATAGTGACTAGATTGGGATGTAACTTATTTTTTATAAATCTTAAGAAAACACACAAGAAAGAAAATTCATATTTTTTATGAAGAAATTTCCCAAGATACATCTAAATTCAACAAGATGGTCGAATTGGCCTAGACATTTGTTGGCTTGGAATTAGCATATATGGAGGAAAACAATCCATCTTATGAATTCAAGATTTTTTTCTCAATGAATGTGTGTGTGTGTGTATGTGTGTGTGTGTGTGTGTGTGTGTGTGTGTGTGTATGTGTGTGTGTGTGTGTTTAGGATATTGGTAATATGGAGAGTTCCAATAATGTGTTGTTTTCTGTAAGCTACATTTCAGAGTAAGTATTATAGAAGAAAATGACCTGATTTCTTTTTTATATACTTTTATTGATGCATTATAGTCTCACATCATGAGAGAGTTCATAGAGATATTGACACACATGCACACAGCACTTGGTGACCTCTCCTCTCTGCTCCCTCCCCATTCCCTCCTTCCCATACAGGATGTTGAGATCCACTTTGGATTTCTCATATATGTGCATAACATCAATGGAAGTAATTCTTTCATTGCTTATCCCCCTCCCCACTCCCCCAGACCACCTGCCTGGCTCCACTGGGGTTTCTCCTCCATTATCTGTAGTCCCTCTGGTATCCCCATTACTCCTTAACTTCCACATATGAGAGAAAACATTGACCCTTCCCTTTCTGTGACTGGCTAATCTCAGTTAACATAATGCTCTCCAGGTCCATCCATTTTCCTGCAAATGACAGAATTTTGTTCTTCTTTATTGCCAAGTAGAATTCCATTGTATGTATATGCTATAATTTTGTAATCCATTCATCTGTTGATAGACGCCTAGGTTGGTTCCATAATTTGACTTTTGTGAACTGTGCTTCAATAAACATGGATATGCATATACTACTATAATATTCTGAGTTCATTCCCTTTGGAAGATACTCAGGAGTGATACAGCTGGGTCATATGTTAGATTTATTTCCAATTTTCTGAAGAACCTCCACACTAATCTCCATATGGCTGTACTAATTTGCAATCCCACTAACAGTGTAGAAGAATTCCTATTTCCCCACAACCTCAGAAGCATTTATTGTTGTTTGACTTTTGGATGGTTGTAATTTTGATTGGGGTTAGATGGAATACCAATGCAGCTTTGATTTGCATCTCCCTGATTGCTAATGATGCTGAACACTTTTTTCATTTCTAAGTCACATAAAAGTCCAATATGTGGTATTTATATCTACTTAGAAATAAAATTGATAATAATAATAACTATATTTAGTGCTATTTAGATGCTCATAAGTATACAAAGCTGTTTTATTAGGTGAACAATTATTTTATACCTCTGAAATAATACTATCTCCATTTTGTAGATGAAGAGATTGAGAGAACTGTATCAGTTGACAACTCATAGGAGATCAGTTGACAGGTAGAGACACTTGCCCTGCAAAAGCGTAGTACAAGGTTGTGGATGAGGAAGGCTGATAATTAGGAAAATTATGTAAATGTAAAATCAATAAATAGTAAAGCTGAGATTTGAATCCATATCATTTTTATCTCACATGAACTACTTTGCAATATTGTCTACAGTGTCTCTTTTGAGAATAATCCTTATTATTAAGCTAACCACAACTTAACAACTTTTAAAAATGCCTTCATGAGTGATCTTACAAAGCATTGAGAAGAAAATCCATTATAACTACTTTCCCAATAATATACTCTACATTTTTTAGTGTCAACATTAAAATGCTCTATCCAATACAAACTTGCAATATTAGCATCTCAGCATCTTAAGTTTTAATCAAAAGAGATAATGTATTTTTGGCAATATTTATTGAGTACCTTCTGCATGCCAGACACTCTTTTAGACGCTGAGGATACCTTGAAAAATAAATAAACCAAATCTCTGCTCCCGTGGAGTCCCTGCTAACTCTGCAATATTAAGCCATATAAAGAAAATACAGATTTCTTGGGAGTATTAAGGAAAGTCAAAGCCAAAGGAAGGGAGGAAAAAGCATTACTGTAATTAATTAGCCTCTAGAGCCTCAATTCTCAGCCACCTTTGGTTTAAAAAAATATATTTAAAAATGATTGCTAGGCTTCCTAATGGCAAGCTTGGGAACTGAAAGGAAGTGACATCATGAGGGTTTAAGCAAATGTCTAGTCTAAGTTGAATGAAAGACTTGAAGGCTTTCCTGGGTCAAGGTAAAGAAGTTCCCAGACATTTCTGCAATCCTGTAGTGGCTGTGCCATTTCGCCCACCCAACACTGTGAATATGTAGATGTGCACAAGTGTTCTTGGGTCTTCTGACTTCCCCTGACTTTGAATCTCTGCCTTAATAACTATCATCCATTGTCTCTTTGATTTCTCTATCTGACAAAGGAAAACATAGACAAAGATTTGTCCTTCTTGCAAGGGAATCCAGACCAGTACATACAGTTAGTGATACCATACAAGAAACGTTGTTCATATACTTAATATTCAGACACAGGAAAAAAAAATTCTGCATCTATAAAATGTGGAACATTTAAAATGTTTAAATAGATTTTAGGGTTTCTGTGAAAATTTATTAATAGAAAGCCTTGAGGAAAAGTGTTTATAATGCTCTTGAAAAGGATAATTACAACAAAAGGGACATTTAGCAGGCATATAGAATGTGTTTTAATTTCTTTTGGTTATGATACTCATGACTATCCATAAAAAACCCAGCTTTTTCATGAATGGATAAGCCAGTTAGAAGAACTCTTGGTAGTCAGTTCTGCAAGATATTATATTCAGTAATTAATTTTATAATAACTGGTTCACACATATAAAGTAGTCCATTTGCATAAAAAATTACTGCTTAAATGACAAATCAATTATTACACACAAAGTCAATTATTATACACTTGTTTAAAACTGAATATCATAATTAAAATTTGAGTAATTTGCTGTTTTTCCTATTGCAACACAGCACAGTAATTAGCATTCTAGCTCTGTGAGATTAAGTGTCTCTATAAAGTCATTAAAATAAAAATCCCTAAATCTAATGCATAGTAGATGCATAATTGTAATGTTTCAAGGAGTTTTTTTTTTTAAGTAGAAATTATCATTGTGCCTCCATCTCTTTTGTAAACCTCATGAGAGTCCACTGGGCTATTGGTTAGCACTTTTTTTTTTTTCTGAAACAAAGGTGGAGGTATAAAGAATTGAACATGAAAATTTGGGGAGTAAGCATCTTTCTGATCAAGTAAAATTCCCCTATGCCTGTAAAAATCAACTGTAATTCTTCTCTTTCATTGTTTTCCTTCCTTCCTTCTTTCCTTGCTTCCTTTCTCCCTCCTTCCCTCCCTCTTTTCTTTCTTTCTCTTTTCTTTTTTTTTTTTTTGATATTGGAAATTGAACCCAGGGCATTCTACCTCCAAGCTACACCACCCTATTTTACAACTCATTTTGAAACAGGGTATCACTAAGTTGCTGAGGCTGGCCTCAAACCTGTAGTACTCCTATCTCAACCTCCCAAGTACTGGTATTTCTCACATGTGCCACCATGCCTGGCAGCAAATGTAATTCTTAAAACAAACATCAAAGAGGGATTTATTGGTGAGTTTCCTCATTAGATGTGTAACTCCCAGTGAAGATATGCATTTAGTTACTTCATGGTTTCAGTTCTGCAGAAATACTCTGCAAGCTAACAACATTCACAACGGAAGAGTCATGCCAGGGTGGACACATGAGTCTGTGAAGAATTGTCAAACAGGCCTTCAGAAGTCCCCGGGTCTACTCAAATCACAAGTACTTGATTTTACTCAAATCATTTCCTAACCCTAACTCCCTCTAGAAGCTCAATAAAACTGCCAGCATGAGGAAGTCGCTCCTCTCCCCGCCCCCCAGTGACTTTCATCTCATTCACAGTACATGTTAATGTCTCTGTCATGACCCACCAGACCCTACCTGCCCTGGCCTACCCCTCTCTAAATTCATCTCCTCCTTCTGCCTCTGGGCCTTCTCACCTGTCCTTGGGCCTGGAAAGCTCTCTCCCCTGCTCACTGTGCGGCTCACTGCCTCTCCTCTTCAGATCTCTGCTGCAATGCCACCTGATGAGTGAGACCTTCCCTTAGGCACTATCCCAGAACTCTGTATCCTCCTATTTTTCTCCTTCGAAAATATCACTTAATCCTTGATGTTACTTTTTCCCTCTATTTTCCAACAAGAATACAGATTCCAATAAGGCAGACATTTTTATTCATTGCTGTATCTTTAGCATCTAAAATAGTGTCTTCCATTTTGTGGGAACTCAGTAATAATTTTAATTTAAATTAGTGAAGATAGTAATAATATACTCCAATCCAAGACCACCTTCAGTGTCTCTCTCTCAAGGACTTTAATAATCATGATGAATCCATAACTTCCAGAATTACCACCATTTCTCATTAACTTATTTATTCATTTAAGAAAATGTTATTTATTACCTATAATGTATCAAGGCTTTTATATGTATTGGAAATAAAGCGGTGAACAAAACAGCTATATTTATACCACAAAATATACATATTAGTGGTGAAGATAGGCATCAAATAATATATATAGGTGTGTTTGTGTATATATATGTATATATATATATTACATCATATATATGTGTATATATATGATGTAATGCCTGGTAGTGATGAGAGCTTTAAGGAAAAATGACACAGGTGAGGGGTTGTGTTGCTTCTTGGATGTTTGCCTGGATGAGTTGGTGGGGGAAGCCCTTTCTCAAAAGAGAGCCTCTGAGCAGGGCCCTGAATGGAATGTGGGAGCAAACCAAGGGGGGACCTGAGGAAAAACTGTAGGATGTACCCAGTGGGCAGTGAAGGGGGAACTTTAGAGAAAAGGAGGCCAGGGTGGGAGGAGCAGAGGCCCAGAAGGGTTGGGGCAGAGCAATAGCTGATGAAGTTGGAGAAATAGCCAGGGGTAGATTTTTCCAAGATCAGGTGGTGATATTCTCAGTGTGCAGGGAAGCCACTGGTGAGTTTTCAACAGGATTGTGACAGTATTTGACTTACATTTTACATAAAGGATTACTAGCTTTTGTGTAGAAATTAGACTAAGAGAGGATAAGTATAGAAGCTGAGAGAGTAGAGAGTCTTGCAGGGGATAATTAGTCTTTGCAGTGGTGGGATACTGCTAAGAGCTCTTTGGCAGTTTGGGATCTGGGATATAAGGCCCAGGTGCCAATCACACAGGTAAATATGGGAGCACACTAATACAGTTATTGGATCTTCTAAGGCTCAGCATCACAGTTATTTAGGAAGTTCAAAAGAGAAGCCCAGCATTCAGTATACCCAAGATATATCCCTCCTAATATTGAAAGAAAAAATGCTACAGCAAGAAATACAGCATTTTTTCAATTCTTCAACCGCAAAGGGAAAAAATAGAATCAGCAGAAATAACATACGAAATTAACACCCAGGTCCACCCATTCCACTGGGAAATATGTGGCCAGATTGGCCCCATTAGTCATTTATGATCACATAAATAAGACATTCATGGAGGAAGTCACCCCTAACCCCAGAGGAACGGTTACATGAATCACAGCATTGGTCACAGCAGCAATTCATTTTTTTTTTTTTTACTGTCCTAATACATAGTTTTCTTTCTCCCCCTATTCCTTCATCTGTTAACATAAATGGCTTAGTTTTTTTTTAATAAAAATATAAACTGGGATATCCTTCTTCAACCATACTAATTACTTGAATTACAGTTAAACATCTAATCATTTAAACCTGTCATTTACCTACCTGCGGCATAATTGTATGGACTTCCACCTAGAAACTAGTGAGTAAATGAAATTCAAAAGTCCCATGGACCCTCTAGACTTTGACTTCTGAAAGTGGTGGTGCTTATGTTTT
Source organism: Graphiurus murinus (assembly GCA_004027655.1). Lineage (NCBI taxonomy): Eukaryota > Metazoa > Chordata > Mammalia > Rodentia > Gliridae > Graphiurus > Graphiurus murinus. Next base: position 41,838 of record PVLC010007296.1, on the reverse strand, counting down.
TGCCCAGATTGGCATTTGAAGCTTCTACCTTGCTAAAATCCCATGCCGTTCCCTACTACCACCTCCCTCTTGAAGTTTTCCTGATTATTTTTCAAAGGGCACGTTGCTCTCATATGACTTGAAAGCTTATGTGGCAATAAATTCTTTCTCTTACACATATTCCTTGTGGATATGGGGGGAGGGGAGAGTTGTAGCACAGCAATTACAAGCTCAGGCTGTGAGCTCAGACTGCCTAGGTTTGAATTCTACTTTTTCCACTTACAAAGTACACGACATTGGGCATGTTACTTAACCTCTGTATGCTTTGGTTTCCTTACTGTAAAACACGGACAAGCCTCCCTCCTTACCTCATAGTAATTACCACCTCAAAACGAATGTTGTGAGGGATAAATGAGATGTCTGCAGAGCTTGTAGAATATAGTGTCTGACATTGGGTGAATGGTGAGTAAATGTTATCAGCCATTGTTACCATGTCTCAGGAGGGGGTTGCTTTGAGCCTGGCCACTGCTCCTGCTGATGGTGTCCACTTTGGGAATGACAATGTCAAACCCAAACATCCTATTCCCAGGTGTTCCTGGTGTAGTGCTGAGTTCTGGACAGAGGCAGGAAGATGAACTGTCTTTTAAACTCTTGGCCAGGCCTTGTCTCCTGAACTCCAAAGAGAACTGAGGTTCATCATCTTATCAAGCTTCTAGCACATAGCACACTGTTCTATTGGTTTCTGCTTCTCTCTTCTCCATTATGAGGGTTCAAATCCAGACCTTGAATCTACACAGGGAACAGACCTCATACCATCCCCTTCATTCTTCTATTGGCTCTTACTTCCGGGTAAGCCCCTTCTCCTTTAGTTACCAAATAACTGATTCCATTACCGAAACATGTTAAAGAATGGATTATGATATATGTTCAAGTTTTATATACCCGGTGGGGTCAGATTTTGATGGGCCACAGTAGCTGGTTTAAAAGATATAATGTATTAATTATAAAAGGTTGAAGGTAGACTTGAAAACATAGACACAAGTATGTATGCCTCCAAATCAATGAAATTTTATTTCTCATTCATGTAGGAGTCCAAGGTGGGTGCTCCTGTAGGGCAGCTCTCCTCCATGCAGTCACTCAGGCAGCAAACAAACTCCTTTCTTTCTAATCATGTAGACCTGGTTATCATCTAGATATAGCTCTCTAAAGTCAAAGGAGAGCTTGGTAAAGCCATGTCTGCTTCCTTTAGCATAGAGAGTACAATATATCTTCCCCTCAGTCCACTGGGAGCTGGCCACCTGGTCACACCTGCCTGCAAGGTTTGCCTTAGGCATTCCCTGGCAAGATGCCACTCCAAGCTATGTCTGCATCCTCTGGAATGAAAAAGAAAACAACTTTTAGTGGGCAGCTAACCATTTGAATACATAGAAACAAGGATTTCACATTTCATCAGTGTCAATCAAATACATAAACTTTTCATTCAACTTCAGAGCTCATTTACTCCAGATCAAAATTAAAGTCCACTGGTGAATTATTATTAGTCAAAACTAAATATTTTTAAGAAGATATAACTTTCTTTTTTCTTATAATACTGGGGATTGAACCCAGGGGCATTCTACCTCTGAGCTACACCCCCAGCCCTTTTTTTTTTATTTTTAGTTTTGAAATAGGGCCTCACTAGGTTGCTGAGAGTTTCCAAAAGTTGCTGAGGCTGGCCTTGAACCTATGATCCTCCTGTCTCAGCCTCCCAAGTACTGGAATTACAGGCATGCACCACCATACCTGGCAAGAAAGAATGGCTTTAATCAGCATATTTTTCCTCCTGTTAGCTTCTTTACAAGGAATGATAGCTTAAATAAGAGAAAACATTTGCTGACAAAGGATATTAAATTAATTCCTCATCCTTGAAATCATGTCTAATACAATTTAACTTTGTTCAAAGTATAGTAAGAAATAAAAAGGGTGACCTGAACACTTTCCTACCACCATCTTTTTTTTTTTTTTTTAGCCTTTTCTACCATCAAACAAGGACCCACTTTAAGTCTCTGGTAAGTCAAGAGAACAGAGAAAGTGGTAAATATACTGACTTTATGGTACTTATTAGCAATATTTTTAAAGACTATTTTTAACTTTAATAAGCTAATTCAATTCATGCTCAGGGAGTTGCTGAAATTACTGGGTTTCAATGTGCTAAACAAATACGCCTGACTCAGGCTGCATCTTTTTTCTACATTACTAATGCATTACACATAAGCTTTCCTAATATTGGTGCCACTGTGCAAACAGTACTGTCACTTAGAGCCACGTTCACCTTTTGTAAACAAATGATTCAATTAATAAAGCTCACCAGGGAATAGTACTTTTGACTTAAAGGTTGCCTTTCTAAGATTGCTTTATAAAACAGTCTTCACATTCCTGGAGCTTATGACCTACGTGCATTTCAGGATTTGCTAATGAACTGCTCAGCTGCTGAGTTGAGTAAATATAAAAGGCCATTTCTCTTTGCTCTTTTCACACCTTTTAATTGGAAGACGTATGTTTTGGTCTGATTCATACCACTTTTATGTGCTAGAAACTCACATGCATAAAAATTCGACTGAAACTCTACAGGCAATAAGGGTCATATTTTTTAATGTGGGCAAGAGAGTTGCTTTAATTCTACAGGACAAGGATTAATAGATCATGAGTGACATGATGGATTGGTTTGAGAATTACATTCCAACCTAAGTGAGTTTTAACTCCCATAATGTGTCCATCCATGTTTGTAAAGCAATTATTTCCAAGTCCAATGCACAAGGTGGCCTAAGGGGGTTAGGAAAGATTGTATTAGTCAAGACTTTCTGGTTGCGAGTGATAGAAACACTTCTCAAAATAGATTAGGCAAAAAAAAATGTTCACATTCATGTCTGTGGAATGTCTACGATTGAGCTGATTCAGACCAGGTTAGTAGATCATTAGGCCTCTTAATGGAAGACAGTTGGCACAGTCATATTAGAATAAGCACTTAAGTTTATTCACACAGGGACTATTATGAAGGTATGAGAGTAGTGAGTGAAAAGGAGATGGTTAGCCAAAGAGATGTTACTACCCATAAGCCTGATGATATGAGAGGAAGAGGAAGGGACTGAAACTTGGAAGAAGACTTAACAGGGTCATCCTAAGGCAACCCTGCACATGGACTCAGAGGATCAAATTGTCACCCTCACTCTGCTGGGGATTCTCAGTGCCAAACCCCATCCAAAAGCCAGAGAGGCATGATACATATCTTCACAGGTCAGACACCTGGGTTGAGAGTGTGGAGAAAGGTAGAGAGTAGTTCTAAAAAGACAAACAGGGGTAGTCCCATACATCTAGTAAGAAACCCTCAAGAGTGGGTCTCATCTCTTGGGTCTTCTTTGCTATCTACTGTCCTTCCCATTAGACACACTTTCTTCTCATGGTGGCAAGACTACCAGCAACATCATGACAAATTCCTATCAGGATCACCACCCCCGAAAGGGTTTCTTTTTTCTAAGATTTGAATGTAAGTCCCCAAATTGGCTCATAGATTTTTCCCAAGCCAGTCACTGTAAGAAGGAAACAGAATACGCTGACAAGCCAACTCTGCATTGTGTGCCAAAACCTGGAGCTGGGATGGAAATACTCTAGTCCTGAATCAAATGAATTAGGGTAAAGAAAGAAGACTGGTCCTCAGAGGGAGAGGCAGTGTGCTTTATCAGAAAACAAGAGAAGCTGATGCTAGACAAGTGGAGCCACTGAACTGATACCACTTCAGAAGTCAACGTTGGAAGCAATACGAGAACAAATCCACTTGCCACACCTGTCAAGCCCATTTGTGTCTTTTCCATGATCCATTCTGAGAAAAGTGACTTTTTTATGATATATCCACTTGAGAATCTAAAGACCTGAAATTTTCTCATTCTTTTTCAACTTCAATTCTAGCAGTTCAGTTCTATGGTAATTTTCCTTTCCATAGGAGGAAAACATCCTATTCTTTCCAGAGCAGTACATGCATGAATACAGGTGATATTGTTTCAGAATTCTTAACATAGACTCTTTGTAGTTTTAGGTAATTCAGTGATGGACTTTATAGTTCTTGTGAACACTTTCAATTATACAGAAGATACATCATTTTTGTATTTTAAAGAATTCATATCTTTTCTTATATTCTCATAAGGGTGGTCTCCAAATAGTTAATAACCTCTAAGACCCATACACTTTCATGGAAAAATACTCAATCTGCTGATGACTCTAAGTTTCTGTAAAGAGCAACTGTAAAAGCCAGGCGTGGTGGCGCACGCTTGTAATCCCAGCATTTGGGAGGCTGAGACCAGAGGATCCAGGTTCACAGTCAGCCTCAGCTACCTAGTGAGGCACTCCGCAACTTAGTGAGACCTGGTTTCAAAATAAAGAATAAAAAATAGGTCTGGGGGTGTAGCTCAGAGGTAGAATGCCCCTGAGTAGTTCAATCCCCAGTACCGCAAAAAAAAAAAAAAAAAAAAGAGCAGCTGTAAAGATGTGATTTCAAGAGAACCCACACCACTGTTTATTCTGTTTGTTGGTTTCTCTGTGGAGAGATAACCATGGTCTATAAGAAAAGAGGAAAATAACTAATTGAAAGTATTGGTTAAAGTAAATCAGATAATGATGATACCCATGAAAGTTATAGGGCTTATAGCAACAAATTATATAGTGAAAAAAGTTTTATGAAGCCAGGCGTGGTGGTGCATGCTTGTAATCCCAGCATTTGGGAGGCTGAGACCGGAGGTTCCGGGTTTGTGGCCAGCCTCAGCTACCTAGTGAGGCATTCTGCAACTTAGTGAGACTCTGCTTCAAAATAAAGAATAAAAAGTAGGTCTGGGGGTGTAGCTCAGAGGTAGAATGCCCCTGAGTTCAATCCCCAGTACCGCAAAAAAAAAAAAAAAAAAAAAAAAAGATAAAAGTTTTATGTAAATGTCCATGGTTAATGCTATTTTTAAAACCAATTGCTTTCTCTTCCATATTAATTTTCAGTGTCTCTAAACAATAGATACCATATACTGCTATCTATAGCCACACTAAAATGTACTTCTAGTGTAGTCTTTTCATATTGTGTACTTTTAATATGTTAAGCTAGATAACCCAGTCAGCTAACAACCTAGAGACTAAAGGGAGATGGTGATGTGCAGGTGTCCATCTTCATATTCACCGTGTTGTTTAGTAGAAACAGAACAAGGACTTAAAACCCAAGACAGATGTAAGGACACAGAGAGAATAGGCCTTGACTCCCTGACACTGTTGGACTCCCAGCAGAAACAAGAGATGGGAACCCCAGGGAAGGAAGCCAACCAGGGAAGTACAAGACATGGAACTGGGATTAGAGAGGAATGTAAGACATAAAAGTGATGGTATGCTCTCCCAATTAACTTATAAGGGCTGCTGTAACAAACTCAGTGGTGTAAAACAACAAAAATTTCTTTTCTCACAGTTTTAGAAGGTAGAAGCATAAGATTAATGTTGCTAGTGTTGATTTCTTTGGAGGGCTGTGAGGGATATGGTTGTTATTCAACTTTCTTTTAGCTTCTAGGAGTTTGCTGACAGTTTTTGGTGTTTCTTGGTGTGTAGAAGCATTACCTGATATCTGCCTTATTTTCACATGGGGTCTCCCAATGTGCATCCCTCCCTCTGTGTCCAAATTTCCCCCTTTAGATAAAGACTTAACTCATGTTGGATTTAGAGCCAACCCCTACTTCAGCAAGGTCTCATCTCAACTATCTGCTTCCGCAGCAACCCCATTTCCAAATAGATTCATGTTCTAAGGCAGTAAGTCAGGACTTCAGCATATGAATTTCTAGGGAATGCAATTCAACTCATAATGGGGCATTATCCTTCAATAGCTCAGGTTCAGATATATAATACTAATAAAATCAGTAACATCATATAGATTAAGTGTGTGAGGAAAGAAATTCCTAGGCAACTATAGAAATTAGGAAGGATTGGACATTGACTTCAAAGAGCAGAAAATCTTACATAGTTTGTAGACAGCTTAAACACAGAATCTTCTGTTCACTTTGGCTGGCAGGCCACTGGCATGCTGGGATTTCTCCTGTCCCTTTGCTCTGTGGAGTTATGCTATGAAGGCCAGTGAAAGGAGATTGGCTTTCTGAGTCTCATTTCTTCTTTGTCTACAAAATAAGTGTATAGATTAGATCAGAATTTGCCAGAGTTCAACTGAAAAAAAAAATTAAAGAAATAATACAAGACTTTACCCCCTTTCTTTTTAAGGAATTTAGCATATTAGAAGAGCTGACAAGTACTAATAACCAAAAACTATGTTTAACTTAGCTTGAACCAGATTTTTCCAAACCGTTTGATCATGTAAATCATTAATTTTACTAACTCTCATTTATCATCCTATAAGCTAATGCTATTGGAGAAACATTTTGGGAAACAACAAGGAAAAAACCTACTCTAGATCCAAATTATCTTTGCATTCTAAGAAGACAAGAATAGGCAGGTTGAGGCAGGAAATTGCAACTAAATAATTGAGTTTCAGTGGGGAAATGACAACTAAATAATTGAGTTTCTTCTCTAATATTTTTAGTTACAGATTCTGAGCTCTGCTCTGTGTTCTTGGGAGGTAAACCATATATGGAAGCCTCATGATTTAGGTAAGACCCTCACCTCTAGGAGAACTTAATAAAAGTATTGTATTATAGGAGGCTGAGTAAGCAAGGATGAAATAGACAGAGTACCTATATTTAATCCTAAGCAAATAACAATGACTCTGAAGGAGCATGAAACAGACAAGCCCTCAAAAATGTATGACAAAGTGTGTGTGTGTGTGTGTGTGTGTGTGTGTGTGTGTGTGTGTGTGTGTTTTGCTGGGAATTTAACCCAGGGACATTCTACTTCCAAGCTACACTCCCAGCCCTTTTTATTTTATTTTATTTTATTTTGAAGCAAGTTCTCAGTAGGTCCCTAAGGGCCTTCACTATATTTCTGAGGCTTGCCTCAAACCTATGATCCTTCTATCTCAGCCTCCCAGGTACTGGGATTACAGGTGTGCATCACCATGCCCAGCTGACAAATGTTTCTGAGAGTGCAAAGCATGCACTGAGTACATCTAGGCCTCAACTTTGCATGTTTCATCCTTAGCCGAATGATCTTAAATCAATATTATTATCCTAGTTTTCCATTTGACTTTTAAAGTTGTTGCAGTAGTTAGAAAGACTTGATCAAAAGGGTCTTGCTCTAGTGCATATCATGTCCCATGACTTTAGTGGGAATTTGTTGTTCTCATTGCTATTGATGTTGTTACTTCTAAACCTAACTAAAGTAGAAACAACAGAAATAACTTTTTCAGACCCAATATTATTCTGAGCAATGGAAAATCAGAAAACATCACTGAATTCTGTAGTGTGCAAGCACCTGTAGAGGTGTGTTAATTGTCATGAAAAACAAAAGGTAAATTAACTTAAAAAGTCATGTCCTTTCAGACAGACCCAAATGTGTATCTGTGCAATGGTTGTGTCTGATCTTCAAGGTGCCTGCTAAGTCTTTGACATACTCTGGATGCTCTAAGAAGCTCCCTGAAGCTCGTTAATGTCACCAACAACCATGATCAGCATAAAATCAAACATTCTGGGATAGCCAAGAAAATCCTAAAACAGTCAGTCTAAAACAGCAGCCAATGTGATTATATACCTCTGCTCCACTGGAGACACATAATAAACATACAAGAGCAGGAATCCAAATGGCAGCTGAAGAGCAGGTTGAAATAAGACGCTTTCTAGAGACACTGCAGCCCATTTCAAGTGGTGTGGCAGGGTGGAAATGAATTGGAAGCCTCACTGGTAGACAGAACAATATGGCACAGAGCATCACAGATGGGCTGACTTTTTGACTAAAGGTGTCAAACAGACTGTGAGGAAATGAAACAGACTCTGAGATGGTGGCTGCAGATGAAAACGAAAGGGCAATCTTTGTGTGTCTGCAGTGTGGAGAACACTGCTTTGCATTTTTCAGCATCAGCAACACCCATACATCCAGATTGCAAGTGCTAACAGAGTAGACATTTTAAGTTTTTTAAAAATTTGACTTGCAAGAAAAATCCTTAAAGAACCTCAAGCATTCTATCATTTTGATTTACTGTGGCACTTTGTGCTCAATGCAGTCCAACCTCCAGTACGTAGTTAGGCTACTGCACACTATTGTATCAATCATTTTTATCTCCATACCACATGGGCTTTTTCTCCCAACCAGGATAAGACAAATGGGCTAAGATGGGGGAAGGGTCAGGAGTATCTCAAAATGTCATTATGTAAGATTTTTAAAAATAGGAACTGGAAGGGCTTTGCTAGAAGAGAAGATAAAGGCATTCGTTGAAGCAAATTGATCAAAACAGGGGCTGAAGGGTCTTAGGATATTTAAAAGATTATCCTGCAAAAGAGGGAGCAGATTGTTCTTGATTCAAAAGACCAGAACAAAAATCAATGGAAAAGAAACCACAAAGGCGCAGATTTTAGTTCAGCGCAATGAAGAACTTTCCAATTATATTTCAATCTTACAGAAGAATAGATTGCACTGAGGTAGCCACTTAGTTGGCAGTGGTCAATGACCGGAGAACCATTTGTTTGGGATGATATGGAATAATCTCATTGTAGAGTCAGAGGTTAAACTAAATGTACTTTAAATTCATTTGTCTTTTATTCCTCCTACTGGTTGTAAACTCTTTGAAGACAGGAGTAGGGTGTTCTAAATATTTCTCATTTCCACAAAGCCTAAAAGAGGACTTTGAATACAGCAGCCTCTCAGAGTATGATAAAATGTATTTCATAACTCATTTCATCTTCAGACTGTTATGACATAAAGAACTCAAAAATGTCCACTCAATTTAATTCAACCAATTCAATCAAAAGTAACCAATTTACACACACAACTGAATTTTAAAATTTATACAAACAACTGAATTTTAAGCTGATCATATGCACAATACTGATCTAAGATACCATGATATTTTTGTCAACAATTGACTTAAAATTAGTTCACCTTTTATGTGTCAAGAGGACCAATGTCAGTTGACTGACCATATTTTCTCCTTTTTAACCTTCAACACTTTATCAGTAGGATATAACTATTTATACAAGAATGTAATTTTTATGCTTTTAGGAGATTCACAGCAGTCAAATAAAATCAGATCACTGTCTGCACTTTCTGAACTTCAGCTGCTCTTGCGAATCCTGTCTAACAAATAAAAGAAAATTATCAAGAGATTTTAGTTCCATTCTTTCAAAATATTAATATATGTTTCAATGACCCATTTCAAAATATCATGTTGACCTTCCGAACTTCTACACTTGAGACCATCTTTAAAAATATGGCACTGACATTTTTGTCTTAATAGACATTTCATTAAGGTCAGTGCTACATTTGCTGTAATAAATAGGAGAGAATTAAGAGCTCATCAGCACTGCCACAGTACAACATTGAATAGATTGAATTATGTGCTTAAGGAGATGAATTGACGACAATTGGCAAACTCTGCTAAAAGAGAAAAAATGCTGCAGCCTTGAAAAATATCTCAGAAAAGAAATGTTTCCATGAATATTTTTCCTCCTTCAGCATATTTTATTTTGATAAAATACACCCATAAATTGGGGTTATCTTTTAAAGATTCGTACTTGGACTCTATCATTTTACTCTTATCGAATGAGCTCACAGGGATCCCTGTTGTGGCTGTGGATTTCAGAGAAGGCTCTGAAAATCTGTAGTTGAGTGCTCATTGAAAGTCTGAGTTGTTCTCCTGACTCAAGGGAGTAATCAAGTTGCCGTCTGGCTTAAAAAATAGGAAGCTGAAGGAATATTCAAATAATGAGGAAATATGCTATATGCATAGTATGGAAGCATACTTAGAGCTATTTAAAACATCCTTTGTGTAAAATGAAACATCAATCTAATTCCAGGGGTGGAGAGCTAGCATGGAGAATCCAATGTAGCTGCCGGGCAGTTTACATCACATCTTACCAATGTTCAATTTAAGAAAAGATTGAAGAACATCAGGCTACTATAAAAACAATTTGCGCAGAATAAATTTGTACTCGCCAGCCGTTTCTCAGAGAAAGCGGCTTTCCAGTGCAGCCAGTATGTCATGTGACATGGTTACTGGTACTCAAACAGAATGAGTATTAGGTATAAAATTAGCTCAAAAAATAGATGCACGAAAGCATTCAAGGTTTGAAATGAGAGTAATATCTGCCATCTAAATGGTTTTTAAATTTTATTATCAGAGGACACGTAGAAAGAAAATTGTTTCCTGCTGATGCTTAAAGGTTTCTTTTTTCTTTCTGCAGGATTTTCGTTATAGTAGTCTACAAAACAATGAGTTAAGGAAAAGCAGTCACTGTAGGTGAATTAAACTTGTCCAGGCTCTTTGCAATGGGCTTCATGTTATTTAGGGTTAGGTGGTGGGTTAGGAAGGACGGGACGCCTGTCGTGGGGTGGGTGAGGGGTCAGTAAAAGCAATTGACATTATCTCTAATGATAGAATGCATTGTGCATGTTTAAAGGGAGCAGAAATTCAGAGAGAAATTGGTTATAGAGAATCAAAAGAATGAATGACTTTGTGGAGGATGTGGGACTAAAGATAGGTTTTTGAATAAGTTTAGAGTTCATTAAATGTAGTGAATATAAAGTTCATCAACAGCAAAATTTAGTAGCTTAGAGCAAGGGCTCTGGGATCAGAAAACCTGATTCCAATTCTGCTACTTCTTACATTTGTGTTCTTGTACAAGTTACTTAACCTCTGTTTGGCCTCAGTTTTCTCATCTGTGAAGTGGGACTAACCTCTTTGAGTTGGTTCAAAGAATAAATGAGATGTTAGGTAAAGCTGCTAGAACAGTGTTAAGCATGTAATAAATACTAAAGTTAGCATTTACTATTATTGATATCCTCTGTATCTTCTCTATCAGTATCATATGGCTTGAAATTTCTTTTGCTGATTCTTTTTAACTTCAGTTTTACCTCCAGAAGTCTGTGTACATTTCTTTTCTCAATGAGTAAACCAATAAATCTCAATTTGTTGGAAAATAAACTTGGCTTCTAAAATATGCAGTTGCTTTTTAAACAATGATCATGACAAGTTTCCCTTTTCCCTTCTCTGAGCATATGAGCAGATGCTAAAGTATCCTCAGTTTAATTACTAAAAAGTCCAATCCGGTTTAAAAATCACATACAACTCGAAGCTCTACTTTTCTCCCATCATGGATTACATTTTTGATTGGAGAGAGTGGAATAGAGCATGGTTTCTACTAATACATTTCTATCCTCTCTTTCTAGCTTCTTTAGTTTTGGGGGCAGGTTGAGGGAATGGAGAGAAGGACAAACATCTCTTTCTCAACTGAATGAAGCGATAGTGTTCTGACTTTAGGTCGTTCCTCCTTTGGTTAATGTTAGTTGGTCATCAATGCCTTCTGTGTGGCTGGCATGAAAATGTTGATTCTCTGAAGACATGAATGTCTGGGGTCTTTGGAGAAGCTTTGATGGTTCTCTGTCGTGAGAAATTCTACGCTGGCTGGACCTCTCCCACCTACTAGCCTGCCTTAGTTGCTACCATCCATGGCCAACTGCACAGCCTCTTACCGCCCGGATCCCCATGCCTGATGAAAGCCTTCTTGGGTAAGCCTACTACCTGCTATGGTAGCTTCTTGATAAAGAGGAAATCCACTTAGATAAACATAGAAGGATAGACTGTTTCTCATCTCTTTTCTGAACCTTGCCATCTCTTCTAATTCTCTTCAAGATTACACAGACAGTAGCAGAACTGGAAATCCGCTGAAACATACATCTAACAGTAAGATGAGAAACTGTCCCTTCATGCATATATCTGAAACTCAGTGATTCTCTTGGAAGCCATTTCCTCACATATCTTTGAGAGAGCATACCCACCCCCCACTCTCGAGCCATCGACTCCTCTTTACCCTCACAGTCCTCCACCTGCACATGGCTTGAGAAGGAGAAAGGCGGGGCAGGCTTGTGGTGAATGCATGTGGATGGCTGCCTCCGCTGCCTCTGCTGCCTCTTAGCAAGCTTTATGGGGAGTGTCTGGTGGACTTCAGAAGGGAGGTTCTTGCTCTGACTGGGCCTTACCTGCAATTCTGGGACAATATGAAAAGACCTTCTGAGCATCCTATAGTAGATACTTTATGTTTTTGTTCCTAAATTCTATTTGCTTCTCAAATTCCAGTTCAAGTACCACCAGTTCAAAAGGCAACCCCAATTCCCTGTTAGTTGTAAATACAATCTGTCATATTGAAATGCTCGTGGTCCTTTATTCGTAACATTAGGATCTTTATTACATGTTCCTATGTTTTATAATTATTATTTGTCTTCATGATTTTTATAATTTCAGGTAATAAGGTTCTTGAAAATATACTTTATGTAGGGATCATCTTCATATTTTCCAAAGTACTAGCAAAGGTCCTGAGATAGTCATTCCTCATGTATAAAGCTGAAGGAACTTTTTGTAAAGTGGACTAAACTTTAGCACAATATATATATATATATTTTGGGAACCAGGGATTTAATCCAGGGGTATTCTACCTGCAAGCTACACCCCCAGCCCTATTTTTTATTTTGAAACAGGGTCTCACTAAGTTGTGGAGGGAATCATTAAGTAGCTGAGGCTGGCCATGAACCTGCGTTCTTCCTGTCTCAACCTTCCAAGTATTGAAATTACAAGCGTTCACCACCACAGCCAGCTAGTACAATATCTTATAGAACATAAATAGAAATTAATGTTCAACAAATGGTAGGTAAATATTATTACCAGGTTGAATGGTAGAATTCTTCAGGAGTATACATATTCCCTTTATAGAAATTTATCATAGGGAAATAGTCCAACCAGAAAAGAAATACATGAAAACAACTACTTTAACATTGTATTAGTGATAATCTGAAAACAATCTAACACTAATAGGAGGAAGAGAGTCATGCTTTTCATACCTTGAGCATTCAAAATGGTGTGGCCATTAAGGATGGTCGCTTTGGAAAATACAAAATTTACATAATATGGACATAAATGAAGAAAGAATATAAGCTTAAGGAAACATGATCAAATTTATTAAAATTTATTACAAAGCATAATACAGGTGGCACATACCTGTAATCTCAGTACTTGGGAGGCTGAAACAGGAGGATCGCAGGTTTCAGGACAACCTCAGCAACTTAGTGAGACAAGACCCTCAGCAACTAGTGAGATCCTGTTTCAAAATAAAAAATAAGAAGGGCTAAGGTGTATCTCAGAGGTAGAATGCCCCTGGGTTCAACCCCAGTACCACAAAACAAACAAGCAAGCAAACAAAACAAAAGGTATAACACTGAACTGGGAATGTACCTCAGAGGTAGAGTACTTGTATCCCCAGCACTACAACAACCAACTAACCAACTAACCAAACAAAAACAAAGTTATGACACAGAAGAATAAAAATTTGGAAGGAAGAAAAATGAATTTAGTGGACAAGAACTGTTTTTTTTTCTATTGGAATTCAATTTAAACTTAAATATACTATATATTTAAATATATATAATATCAATATTATATATTTATATGTATATATATAATATGTATTATATATTTAAAACACATATTCACAAATTATAAAAGATGCATAACACTACAGAAGAAATGCTTGGTTTTAGTGCAGCAATAATGAGAATATGCCCAGCTTTGTCAGTAGCTAATAGGTCTCCATAACCTCTTCCAAATAAATTACTGTACTCCCCTACTCATGGCCTTCTGTCATATAGTTGTCATTTTCTTTGGATCTTATTATCACTTTTCCTTGGATCTCTATTTACCTGTCCATCTAAGCAAGCTGTCAAGTGACCTTGAAAAGTCATCAATGAGAACTTAGCTAACAGAGAATTCTGTCAATCCATATTAGACACTAATGGCTGTCATGGTATCAGTTTAAGTCTTTTTTTCTCCCTGTGTTTTGCCCTCAATGTTTTTTCACTAGTCTGAAATTGTGAGTTTTCCCAGAAGACCAGAAATAATGACTTTGTGTGTTGGACTGGTTGATGCCTAGTTGTCTGTTGAATAAATTAAAGCTGAAAAACAGGTTGAAAACAAATTACTACTGGCCAACTATCTCCACTGGTGTCCAATTTAGTATTTTTTTTAAAGATACACCTTTGTTTTGATTTCTCTAAAATACTAAAGACACATTAGTTGAAATAGGGGTATATATGGAAAGCATCCTCATGTACCTGAGTTTAATATACTATGAAAAAAAAAATTGAAACATTTCCAGTTCTCAAACCCATATGCATTTAGTGGCTTGTCCTGATAATTTCAAGATCATATCTTCTTCTGGACCACTTTGGAATCCTAGGACTGTTCCTGAGAATACTGATTTGGAACATGATGAAAATATGTTATCAGAAGTCAATAATAAATTAAGATGTGTGCCTGGGAATCAGACTTGTCTTTGTCCTTAACGTAGACTAAAGTAACTAGCCACACAACCACCAGACCACCAAATTTCAACATTTTTTTCTATTTGAAATATCTTCAGGTATATTACTATTATGGAAAATTACCTTTTGTAATTATAGGAGAACGGTCTCAATTGTGTTCATCCTAACTAAAATACCTCACAACACACTAAGCCCTCAAGTTTCCATGACATGGTTTTTAGGCAATTTATTATGATAGTAGATTTACTTTTGTAAAATAAGCCCCACACTGGGATATTATGTAACTAAAACACTACTTCTAATTAACCTTCTCTTGAATGGCTGAACTAACACAAACTAAATAGGGTGACATTCTAAGCTATATAACCTTACTGTTAAAACAAGTGATTATCTCATAAAAGCATTGCCTCTGTTATAAAAACAAAAATCACTTTGAATTCATAACTGCACATAGATTTCATTTATCTCTTGCTCCTTATAATACAGTGATATTCCTGGAAATCAGTAGCTACATAATATCAGATTATTCTGCTTCTTTCCCCATCATAAACTGAAATGTTCTAACATAGCATTAGATCTTCCACTTTACAGGCATTAGTCGTGTAGGAAGTTAATCATCTGACTATAAATGAAAGCATGCACCAGTTTCAGTAAGACAATATTTACTTTCTTTTTATCTTTAGAGATAGAAAGCCTAATTGGTGGAGGAAATTAAGATTGACAAGCCTCGAGATGGTCTGATTTTTAAACAAAATATTTTCCATTATAATATCTCTGAGCAGGGATGTCCAACCTTTTTATGATAATGGGCTAGTGAATGTGCTCTTAACTTCAAACCTATGAGTGAGAGGAGGTACTGGTTCACAGGGGAAAAGCAGGGAATAAGAATTTCACATCTCACTTCCACCTGACAGCAACACAATCTTCTCTCCATATTCATTACAATTTGGAGAGGTGCACAGGGCGGGTCTGACTGTTGCGTTTTTATTACATTTTCTCCCTAGAACCCCAATTGGAAACTCTGGAAATCCCCAGGTAAAGAAGATTGGCAACTACTGTTAACTGACTATCTGGTTTCCTTATTGACCTGCAGATGGAACACATAGGAGAATACCTGTATATGTATTAAAGTATTTTAAGTTGCTGAATAGCAGTAGGCTGATCAAGTGATCCAGACGCTATTAGAAACGAGTTAGAAAACTGTTGGGCAAAACTATTTCTAAAATTACCTTATATATGTAAGAAATCACTGGAATTTAAAATTATGCTTTTCTAGTAGAAAATATTACAATGTGATTGTGACAATGGCAGTGATTAGACTGTCAGGAAGGTTTTCTATTCTAAAATGCCTAAGTATCAACCTTTACCTTATAAAGTCCACTAAATTGACAGACAAGATGTGCAGATAAGAATAAATCTATGATCTCAGAAATGATGCTTTCAACAGACTTTAGGGGAAGTAGAAAATGGTTGGAATGAAGAGAAGAGAGGATGCCATAAAAGTGAATCTGTCCCATATAACCAAAGAGTAACTCCAACATCAGAAATAATGGATTTTGAAGTAGCAGTGGACATTTGGCAGTAGGCATAAGAACTAATTTAAGCTGTGAAATATTTTCCCACTCTTCCCATCCTGAATTTCTGACTACAGTGTTAGCCCCCCAAAGAAAATCATGACTGGAGCTCTCTAAATAATGTGAGATTGGTTGAAAGAAACTCAGAATTAAAGAGGGATATGAGAAGAAAGGCAGACAGTCCCCATGACGGACAAAATGCCACCAAGAGGTCAATAGACATGCAAAGACCAGCAACACTTTTCATAACCACCAAATGAAGCCAGAACTTTCCATGATACCTTTGCCAGTGGAACAGAGGTTTTCATTTATATGAGGAGGACTGCATCCAGTTAGCAGCACCATAAATATGAATATACCAAAAATCACCAAGCATTTGAACAAAATCAACATCATGCTGGAAAAACTTATCTGCTCTCCAATGAAAATGTTGATGCAAAAAGGTGGAAGAAAACTCTAAAATGAGAAATGTTGCTATGCTCAGAGAAATTTAAAGGTCTATCGTGTACATGAAATAAAAAACAAGCTACTGGGAAGAAAGAACTAATCAAGTCTTTGAAATCAAAATCGTGATGGAGAAAATTAAAAACAGAAACAACAAACAGTTCAGAAGCAGGACTGAATGAGAGGATGTTTCTCTCTGTTTTTTTGTCCATAGTCTTTCATGTTGACTAAAATTTCATTTTCAGGCTCCAAGTGGTAGTCTTTAAGCCAAAACACAACTACAGGCAGTATAGCCCTCAGATTCTTTCAACAAATATACAAATCATTTCTTGTAGCTACTACTTGATGCCCAGAGTTCACTATCTAATAGGCCTGAGCGATTGGCAGCCCAGGTGTTAACCATGATCATTGAGTGGGCTCAATCTCATCTATGCCATTTGCAGGAGAATGGAAGTGAAGTGAATTCTCCATGGGAAAATAGGTGGTAAGAAAAAGGAGGAATGGATGTGCAGTGAACCAATCAACTACAAAAATCAAACAGGTAAAAAATGATAATACAAAAGATCAGAGAAATTAATTTAGTATGATTAATTTCAAGTCCTATTTGTTTTCATAAGCTAGTGTTCAAGACCTTGATTCCTGAGAAGTTTACCAAGTTGAGAAACTATAGTTGCAAATTTGTCACTAATTTATAATACCAAAAATTATATTTATTCAGAAATATTTAAAATATGTCATGAAGAGTAATGTTGGTATTACCCCATGTAAACTCATTTTTAAATATTCCAATATTCCGCACTCTGCAACTTAGTGAGACTCGGTTTCAAAATAAAGAGTAAAAAATAGGACTGGGGGTATAGCTCGGAGGTAGAATGCCCCTGAGTTCAATCCCCAGTACTGAAAAAAAAAACAAACAAACAAAATATTTTCTTTTCTAAATATTCCAATAGCTGCTGAATTTTTTCTTTTTTAAAGATATAAAAATGTTATTCTTGTATCAAAATTGGAAAATTATAATGTTACAGCATGAATCTGGCCAACTATAATTTATTTTTATAAGCAACAATCCTTATTGTGGGCCAAAAAAGCTTCATTACCAGCAATCATATCCATACAAGGGAAAGCAAGCAATCTGATATTTAGCAGACAATTTTTGCATTGTGGAATTTCTTGATGATGAGGTTAGGGCCATTTCATAGATGGATGAACACAGTTTTAAAAGCCAATGTTTAGAGATGAACAATTCAGTGCATCTCCCAAATCATAAAACAGAGGGTTGCTGGACCATTGTTACATTGCTTCTTCTAACTATTGCTCCTCCATACCCAGCCTCATCTCTGCAAATTCACTGCAAAGACTGCTGATGCAGCTTCAATCAGAGTAAAGAGCTTCAGTTGTATAGAAAACAGCATTTTTCTCCCTCCATGATAGTTTCAGGCAAATTTTTTTTTAAAAAAATGCATAAGAAAAGGCTAAGCATAAATTTCCTTCATCATGACCCATAAGAAATGGTAAAAAAAAAAAAAAAGAAAAAAGAAAAAAAGAAAGAAAAACAATAATCTGATCTTTAGGAAACTGAAAATTTAATATTCTATTAAAAATTCTGTTCATACTATTTAGATAAAGAAATGTTCCAAAGTATCATTTCAACTTCCAGTCCAAGTAATGTTTTGGCAAAATACTTAGAATGTAAAATTTCCTAAGAATTTCTTAAGTAGTGTGATTTTTTTCTAATGATTAGGAGTATTATATTAAAGAAACTTTCAAGACTTTTAGATATTGCCAGCATATTTGATTACCATTCACTCTCATGTTCTACAATGAATTTCACTTTCTGGAAAAAATGGCCATTGGCAAAATGTTTCAAACTGAGTGTAATGGCACATGCCTGTAATCTCAGTACTTGGGAGGCTGAGACAGGAGGAACTAAAATCTGAGGCAAGCTTGAGCAACTTAGTAAACCCTGTCTTAAAGTAAAAAGGGCTGGAGATGTACCTCAGTGGTAGAGTACTCCAAGGTTTAATTCCCAGTACTTAAAAAAAAAAAAAAAACTCTTTAAGATTTTGGATTTTGATTACTATTAAGTTTATTCCACACATTAGTTTGGGGAGGATCAACTTTTTTTTTTTTAACAATATTGAGCACTCCAAGTAGAAATATGGCATATCTTTCCACTGATTTAGGCCTTTAAAATTTTCTTTCAGCAATGTTCTATAGTTTCAGCACAAAGTTCTTAAATATACCTTTTATTAAATTAATTTTAAATAATTTTGAGTTGTTGAATGAGAGTGTATACAAATATAAAATATTATTGTACATTTTCTTTGTGTTGTGATATTTCTGAGCCCACTTATCTGTTTTATTATTAGCTTTACTATTAGTTTTATCATAATTTTTTGTAGTTATGTACTGTCAGTTGCCTAAATTCCTTATTTCTTTCCTGACTTTCTTTATATCTTTTAGCTATTTTTCTTGCCTTACTTCACATCCAGTATGGTTTAAATAAAAGTTGTAAGAGCAGATATTCTTGCTTTGTTCCTTTCTCAGAAGGAATATGTTCAATATTTCACTTTTTAATATAATGTTAATTATAGGCTTTTCTTAAATACTCTTTATCAGATTGAAGAAGCTTTATTTTATTCCTGGTTTGTTGAGTGTTTATATAATTTCTGGAATGAAGCCCACTTGCTAATGATATATTATCTTTTCCTATCTTGCTGGATTTTCCTTGTTAATAACTTGTTTCATATCTTTAATCCTGAAGGATATTAGTCTATAATTTTCTTTTCTTCTAATTTCTCTCTTTTTGGTTATGAAATCTGGTTATACAGGCTTAATAAAATAAGTTTATAAGCATTCTCTTCTCTCTGAAGTAATTTGTGTAGGATTGATGTTCTTAAAATTGATAGAATTATATAAATACATAAATTTCATAAATAAAACTAAGAATATGTTTCTTTAAAATATTAGATTTTTAAATATATTATTGAATCAGTTTTAAGTTGTGTTTTTAAAAAAGAATTTCTCCATTTCTATCGCTGTTTTGGTTATTTACTTTCTCTTATGTCAACATATCCCTATCATCTTTCTCATGCATTTTATGCTTAGTGTTTGCTTTTCTTTTATTCATCGATTTATCTGTTACTTTATATTTAAAATATATTCCTTATAAGCATGTTATAATTGGTTATCATTTTTATAGTCAGACTGACAGTCTCTGAGTTATAATTGGGGCATATGTTATGTTAAAACTTATTATAAGCCAGCGCAATGGTGCCCACCTCTAATCACAGTACTTGACAGGAGGATCACAGGTTTAAGGCCAATCTTAGCAATTTAACAAGACCTTGTTTCAAAATAAACAAAAAGGGCTGGGGGTGCAGCTCCGAGGTAGAATGCCCCTGGGCTCAATCCCCAGTACCAGAAAAACAAAACAAACAAACAAAACAGCTTATGGTAATTGTTGACATATTTTTAGTTTAAATTTACCATCTCTGTTTTTTTATTTCTATTTGTCTCAACTGTTCTTTGTTCCTATGTTGTAGGCATATTGAATATTTTCAAATACCAATTTATCTCTCCCATTGACTTTTTAGTTATTTCCTTCTGTATATGAGTTTTCTTAAAAAGTGAGGCCTACAGAATTGCAGCATGCATCTTGAACTTCTAGTGCACTTCAAAAATGGTCATTTACTTTAAAAATAATGTGAATGATATATTCCAGTACAATTACAATTACCATTCTTCTTCCCTTTGTACTCTTTGTTTAATATTTTAATTGTGCATATGCTATAAATGTCACCATATTTGTGACCTAGTTACCATTCTATCATTTCTCATTTCTTTTCATCTTATCTGTCTTCTCTCTCCAATTCCATCCATGTTAGATGGTTTGATGTCTCACAGATCTTACAGTCTCTGTTTTTAATTTTTCTTTAAAATGATGATTTTCATTTTCTGCCCAAATTCCTATATATTCACGAATATTATTAAACCTTTTTCCTAGAAATTTTTACATACTCATTCTAGTTATTTTTTAAATGTTGTATAATAATTGTTCATTATCTAGTTATTTTTTAATTGTTTATTGTCTAGTTATTTTTTAAATGTCTAATAATTTGACACCTCTGCCATTTCTTATTCTGATTCTATTGACTATTTCATCACTTGAAAATGGGTCACATGTTCTTGATTCTACGTGTCTCACAAGTTTTAATTGAATACTGAACATAGTGGCCTAAAGAACATTGGACACTAGAGTAAATCAAATTTATACCCAAAAAAGTGTTCGTGTCTTCTTCTGTCTGGCTACTAGCCTCAATCTGTTCTGTTAAACATCTTGTGTCTGAATTTTTGTTGTTGATTTACTTAGTCAGCTTGCCGCAGGCTTCAAAGGATGTGATGGCGGAAAGGAAATTGCCTTTATCAGGGTGTGGGGTCTCAGCTCCCAGAGCATTTGTCTTGGGTTTCTTACCCTCCTCTCCACACAGTCAAGCCCTGTGCATCTGCATCTAAGAGGAGGTTCCTCTTCTCTCACTGCAGCTGCAGAGTCACTATCTCACACTCAAAATAAGGTTTGGAGTGCCGGTGGTGTTTCTCTCTGTTCTTCTTTAGACTTCAGCAAGCCTGGTGCTTCTGTGTCTCAGAATGGTTTCCCCTCAGTTCTCCACTCTGACCTGGGCCTTTAGAAGTTTATCAAAAGGTCAACTCTTCCTCACACACACCACAGTTTCCTCCTCCTACTGTTCTGCCAAGGATGGGTGTAGTCAGGAGTCTATACTTTCCTGGACGGGGTCGTTTTCTAGTTTTCTTTACAGTCTCCTAGCTCTAATAGACTTTGTGTAAGAATGATTTTTGTAGGTTACCCAGCTTGCTGTCATTCTTAAGTTGGAATTGATGCTCTTTCGAGGCTTTCTACATTGAAAGCACAAGTGGAAATAATTTCAAATTTTATTTTTAAATAGAATATATTCCCAACCTATCTAAAATACAATTTATTATGTTTATGGTACAATATCAAAAGGAGCATACATCTGTCTTACATACACAGTGCACAGGATAAATATGTAATGATTATGTGTCAAAGCCTCAGTTAAATAGAAGGAGGTCACATATGGCTTCTTAATTGATCACCTGAATATTTGTACTTGGCAAGAAGAATAAACAAACTTTACTATCTTGATTCTGTCATGAGAATCATGGCAATGTTTTATTTTCAAATATAAATTCTTTATGATATTCAGTTAGATGAGAATTATATTATTCTTCCTTCTACCTACCTACCTACCTACCTACCTACCTACCTACCTACCTACTGAAAGATTCTTATATGACCAACTGATTGAAAACTTAGAGTCTAATGTGCTTTTAAGACCCCTAGTTGGAAATTCATGGCACATATCTCATTATTTACTGTTAGACTTTTTCTTTAATTAAATTGATTTATTTAGATTCTTTATCCCCCAATGTAACAAATTTGGCCTTAAATGACTTTCATGTGTTTGTAAAAACCAAAACTGTCCTCAACATGTTGGAGACAAAGGTACTTAAAAATGAGGAATCGTAGGATCAGTCCAAGGACAGCAGCTCCTTAGTGCTGCCTTACACTAATACAATAATATAGGACTTTAGTCCTTCTGTCCCTTATTAGGATGCTGACTTTTTTTTTTCATTTGTAGTCCTGGGGGTTGAACCCAAGGCCCCCTCCCTGCTAGGCAAGGGCTCTACCACTGAGCTACATCCCTGACCCTTTATATTTTTTATTTTGAGATAGGGTCTTACTAATTTGCCAAGGCTGGCCTTGAATTTTCAGTCCTTTTATCTCAGCCTCCTGAGTAGCCAGGAGTAAAGGTGTATACTACCATGTCTGGTTAGAATGCTATCTTTTGTACAGATTCAACAATTTACATGAAATGAAATATCTCTGAAGACAATTTCAAAACTGAGCAATGGAAACCATTCTAGGTAAGTACTGTGGTGTAACAAGGGGCCTGCTTTTGACCCTGGAAGCTAACAGGTAGTTTCAAAGCTGACATTTTTCCTCCTTTGTCCTTCCCTTTTTTCATTCACCTCTGTTAACAAATAACTTGTTCTTTTCTGTTTACTGACAGAAGGAGACCCAGCACCTATGGATCTGAGCTGACTCAAGGAAGACTCAAATATGAATTGTGCCCTGTCCGATAAATATAGCAGCATGACCCTGGCCTGTGGATCTGAATAAGAACTGGTGCAAGGAAGACTTAAACATCAATTACATTCCTCTGATAGGACACCAGAAGACCCTGAAGAACCAAGGTCTGGTAAGACCTTGACAAGCTAACTCTTAAAAGAGACTTGATTTCTTTGTTGGAAGAGAATCCAGGGCTTGTTCCTGAACATTAACTTTCACTTGTTTCTCCAATTTGCTAGCAAATCAATAAATTTCTTTTTCCTTCTTCCCAATGATTTGATTCAGAAAACTGTGGCAAGTACTTGGTACCAGTGGCATGAGGATCCTTCACTACATCAAGAGGTTTAATAAAAAATAGAATCAGCCACATTTCCTTATGCCCACAACTCTACTAGCTCCATGTCTCTGCCAGTGAAGAGAGCTTAATGCTTCCCAATAATATAAGCCACCAGGTGCTCTTCTACTTTATTTGCATTTGATAAATATGTCATAATAGAGAAAATAAAATATATGAAGATGAAATGTTGAGTTTTTTATGAGATCTAGTTATGTGCAGCTTAGTACTCTACATTTACCTTATTAACAGGAACTTACTCATCCAAATTGGAAACTCTCTTTTGTAGTCTGTGAAGTCATAAGAATCCATGTCAACACACCTCTGCATGGTGCAATTTAAATAAAAACAAATGACAAACAGAACATAATTTTAAGAAACTGAAATCCCTTAATTTTTCAGAATTTTTCCTGTTAATGCATTTTACTATATTATGCTGTGTTAAAAAGTCAACTACAAATGTGTCATATTGATTTTTTTCTTTTTTATCTTTATAAAATAACTCACATTTAATTTCGAGAATAACATGTATACTATAAGTATGGAGAAGAATTCATTTAGCCATAGTAATATTCAGGACTCACTAGTGCTGAGAACTTACTTTGAAATACTGCAAAGACCTGTACCCCGGTGATATTGTTTTTGCATCTGAAAAACCTACATGATGACCACCACCGGTCAGAAGTGAAAATTTACAACTTCATGTCTATCTGCAAGTCATGAACTATATCACGTGAAGTAGCCTATAAATATATCAAGAAAACTAAGTTGAAAACAGTAACCAACACATTCATTACTGCTCTCAAGAGGAGTACTCATAAGTAATTTTGACTAAAAAAATCATAGTCATAATTTATGTACATGCATAGCAAATAGTGTAGAAATATATGAAGTATAAACACATATACATACACACTCTATTACATAAACTTTTAAAAAATGGATATATAATTATTGATGGACTCATAAAGAAATATTTTTTCAACCTTATAGTTTATTGAATCGGTTGCTTTGCCAAAAGTATTTTAGGAGGTGAGAAAACCAAGCTGCAGTAAGATAAAATTAGTTTGTTGGGAGGAAAGGCTGTGCCAAATGTCTTTTGATTAACATGTTGTATGACCAGTGAGTTTTATTATGTTACTGAAGTGCATAGTTTAAAAATACACCCCCTTTGCAAGAATAAAATCCTTAAAACAAACTATTTTCAAGACTTTTCTAAATAACCATGTTAGAACAACAACAACAAAAAATGAGGAATGACAAGTGCATATGATAAACCACTACATCTCTATACTGTCAATCTTACATACTTATCAAACACCTTCGATGTGCTCTCTGATGGGCAATAACGATTCTGGGATGAACACAACTAAGAAGCTCATATTCTAATAGGAAAAATTAATGCAACACAGTGTGGAGAGGGCAGCAATTGAAAAGTACAGGATTTATAAGGGGTTTATAAGGGTAATGAAGAAGCAAGAAGGTTTCATTCTCTCTGGTAGAATCCTAAATGAGGTGACACCTGAGCCAGATTTTCAAAGACAAATGGGCTTTTGCCGGGTAGATCAAGTGGGAAGATATGACACATTTTTAGATAAACGGTACAGTATTTGAAAAGGCACAGTGGACACGATGATAAAAGTTGACACAACTCGTATCCCTAAAACATAAAATAAATCAGTTCTTAGAGTATATGGGGGTTTCTACTCCAAAAAGAGTGAATTATTACTCCAAACATTCCAGGAGCATCTCCTTGATACTCCTATTATTTGATCCTAGATCAGTTCCCATGGACTTTTACATGGTCACCATTAGAGTTCCATTCTAACTGAATCATGGTGTCCTACTTTCAGTATAAGGTACAGAATTAAGTCACTTTTCTTCAAGTTGTGATTCTAAGGCTCTATTCTATATCTTTAGAATTATCTTACTATTGTCTGTGCCAAATCTCCCAAGGAAGTTTCTGGCCAAAGGATTTATCTTGGTTCTATTACCTTAATTGAGGAAGGTATGTTATGTCAGAAGACAAGTCTTGACCTTGTCTCTTGGACAGTGTCTGCTTCCACAGGTCTGCTGTTGTAACCGGGGCAGTTTGACCTAAAAATACAGTCTAGGAAGGTAAGGTGTTTCCTGAGTGGGGTGTGAAGTGGCTTGGGCATGCACTGAGCCCACTGCTCAGTGAGCCAGCTCCCAGGTGCAATTCCTGTCTGCTATGGAGGGCGCTTCCTGTCTCTGTGTCTGGTCTTGGGTGAAGGTATGAGCTTAAGTTTCATGGCTCCATATTACCTTCTACTTGAGTTTCCAGCATGAAAGTTATTTAACGATATAAACCTTTCTTTTTATATACACACATACCCACACCACCTATTAAAAACCCAAACAAGCCCAGAACTAGAAGGATTTCTTATTTTAGCCACATGCTATGCTATGAACTCTGTTTTTCATAGTTTCCGAGAGAGCTAGAGGCTTTCCTTCTTTCAGGCACACTGTTAATTACCAGTTCCTATTCCTGGATGAGTGATATTTCTCTCTGTGAATAACCCAAATCCTATCCATCCTACACAATGCTTCCCAATTAAATTTCTTTAAAGAATAATTCATACTTGGGCTAATTAATATTTTGTATTGGTTCTCTACTTCCTATCAAAGTATGGCCACACTCCTTACGCAAGCATAAGACTCTGACCTGTGAATGTTGAAGTGGGGGCTGAAACCAGCAAAGACAGGACAGGGCTTCTCTGGACGTTGGGGACACTACCTCTACCCGTGTGTCCAGGATGAAGAGCAGGGCGTCAAGGAAGATTATTTTGGAGGTTTAAGATTTAATGTTATTCACCAGCTTAGGTTTTGAATATCCTTGGGACTATTTCCCCCTTTCTTTTTGCCCATTTCTCCCTTTTGGAATGGGAATGCCTGTCCTATCTTGTAATGCCATTATCTTTTAAAGCAGGCTCACAACTGGAAGGGAATTTGCTCCAAGATGAGCCATATTTTGAGTTTCATCCATATCTGACTTAGATGTGACTCTGAAGTTTAGAATTTTGAGTTTCTATGGGAATGGATTGAAGCTTTGCGGGCCATTGGAATAGAATTAATGTATTCTGTATGTGAAAAGCACATCTTTTGGGGGAGCTATGGGCAAAATGTTATCTATGGTTTGACTAGGCCCTCCATAACTCATGTTAAAATTTAATTGCTATTGTGACAGTATTGAGAGGTAGGACCTTTAAGAAGTGGTTATGAGCCAGATGTAGTGGTGTACACCTGTAATTCCAGTACTTGGGAGGCTGAGACAGGAGGATCGCAGGTTCAAGGACAGCCTCAGCAATATAGTGAGACTCTCAGCAACCTAGTGAGATACTGTTTCAAAACAAAAAAATAAAAGGGTTGAGAATGTAACTCTGAGCTAGAATGCCCCTGGGTTCAATCCCTAGTATGACAAAAAAAAAAATAGGAAGTTATAATTTGAGGGAGGGCTCCACCCTCATGAACAGACTAATTCTACTATCTCAGGAGGTTCATTATGGAGGAGTGACCTCTTTGTTCTTTCTCTCTCTGCTTTTGTCATGAGATGTCTTCAGCCATATTATGAGGCAGCAAGAAGTCCTTCACCAGACAGACTTCAGCAGTTTGGAATTGGTCTCCCAGCCTCCAGCACCATGAGCTAACACATTTCCATATGCCATAAATGCTCTAGTCTCAGATATTGTAATATAGCCGCATAAAATGGACTAAGCATGGGTCAGGCATTGTTTTAATATTTTATATGTATTAGCTAATTTAACATACAAAACAACCCTATTTTATAGATACTATTTTTATGTTTATTTCACTAATGAGAAAACTGAGGCACAAAGAAATTAAGTAAACCAGGTGTGATAGTGCACACCTGTAATCCCAGGGCTTGGGAGCTGAGACAGGACCATTGCAGGGTTGAGACTAGCTTCAGCATTTTAGTGAGACTCTCGGCAATCTAGAGAGACCCAGTTTCAAATTTCAAAAAAATTATGAATGGCTGGGGATATAGCTCAGCAGTAGAATGTCTCTAGGTTGAATTTCCAGTAAAACACACAGGCGCACGCACACACACACTCACACACACACACACACACACACACACACACACACACACACCAAAGAAAATAAAAAGAAAAAAAAAAGGAAGAAAGGAAGGAATTAAATAACGAGTACACTGAGAGAAGAATGTAAGAAAACTTAAACCATAACATAGAAGAGAGTGTCATAAGTGTCTCCCCTCCCAGTTGTCTGGCCTAAGTATCTGAGTATACAGGAATAAATACATTCATATATGTGTATGTCTCTTTACATGCTCATAATGCATACATATATACACTCAAGATATTAATATATAGAACTATGTCCTGGTGACCTATAATTTAGTCCAGCTTCACAATTCAGAAAATACTATATGTTCATACTAAAGTTAGGCATTAGCATCAGTGAAGGTTGAGTGTAGTCACTTGTAACAGAAATCAGATTATACTATTAATCAGGTAATAAGTCTAGAAGGAAGTATTCTAGGGTGGGCATTGGTACAGGGACATATTAAGGACTCAGGCTTTTTAGAGTTTCCTTCTCTTCTGTCTGAGCTGTGGCATTGACATTCAAGGTGCTGTCATTGTAATCTAGGAAGGAGAAGGAAGTGCAAAGTAGGAAGTGTAGTACCTGTATCAGTAAAGCAAACAATTCTTCTTTGTTTTCTTTGCCTGGAATGTGTCATGTGGCCACCCCTAGAAAAAAGGTGCCTAGGAAACGGAGTTTTCATCAAAGTATTATAATCCCACATAAAATTGATTTTCTATTTTATTTATTTATTTATTTATTTGTGGCAGTGGGGATTAAACTCAGGAATGTTCTACCTCTGAGCTATACCCCCACCCCTATTTTTTATTCTTTATTTTGAAACAGGGTCTCACTAAGTTGTGGAGTGCCTCACTAAGTAGCTGAGGCTGGCCGTGAACCCGGATTCTCCAGTCTCAGCTTCTCAAATGCTGGGATTACAAGTGTGATTTTCTATTTTATTGAGAAAGACAGGGCGAAGGACTATCATGTAGACAGTGTGTGTTGTGGTTTAAATGTATTCCCTACAAAATACAGGTGTTCAAATTTAATAACCAGTGTGATATTAAGAGATGGGTGGTGCCAGGCTTGGTGGCTCATTCTTGTATTCCCAGTACTGGGGGGGGTTCACAAGTTCTGAATAAATTCCTCAGCAACTTAGTGTGACAATGTTTCAAAATGAACAATAAAAGGAGAGCTAGGAGTTTGGAGGTAGAATGTCCATGGGTTCAATCCTCAGTACCTTAAAAAAAAAAAAAAAAGAGATGAGCCTTTAAAAGTGATGATGTCATAATGGCTTTTCTGCTGATGAATGGAATTAGGTGCCTTTATAAAAGGGCTTGAAGAGGGAGATAGTTCATCTCTTTTGTACTTCTGCCCTCTGCCTTGTGAGGAGGACTCAGCTTCCTCTCCTCCCTCCAGAGGATGTGGAGTCAAGGTGCTTCCTTGGAAGCAAAGAACTACCCTCTTCAGACAGTTCCTTCTTCTGGCACCTTGGTCTTGGAGTTCCCAGCCTCCAGAACTGCAAGGAGATAGATCTTTGTTTTTTATAAACGACCCAGTCTGTGGCATTTGGTTACGGCAGCACAAACAGATGCTGCCAGAATCATTGGGTTTTAGAGCTTTAATGGAATTTAAAACTGTCTAGTGTAAACTTGAGAATTTTCCAGATGGAAAGATTAAAGTGATTTGCTGCAGATTATATCTCAAGTAGGTAGTATTGGCAGAAAGTAAAATCGATAAAAACAGAACCTAGCTATCCTGGTTTGTCACATCCACCATACCACACTGCAGTATCAACTGCCTGACAATCTCTCATGCTGGTGCAACAACCTTACCTCGGAGCCTTCTGTTTCTACCCAGCTCTCATACTTCTCTCTGCAAAAACAAAACAAAACAAAAAAACCAAACATTATTAGCCTTACCGCACTCTTCTACAATTTCTAGTGTTGTCTTGCCCTCCAAATTGGAAACACCCCCTGAGCAGGATCCTGACTTGCCCATCCTTGTATTCCTTTCTTGCCCCTGCTCCTGCTCTCAGAGAGTACTTAGCACATTGTAGATCGTTAATAAATCCTCATTAAAGCAATTAACCTCACACAGAAGAATATAACCTCAGGATACATTTTAGTGATCTCTGACAAAAGAAAATGAAGCATTCTTAAGATGTTGATTTTTACCCCTACAGTCCCTGAGCCATTGGTTAAAATAATTGTTCAAATATAATAATCGTAGATCTTAGGGCTGATAAAGATCTTTTGATTCAGTTCTTATATTCAGAGATTCTCTTTTATCATCAGCGTCAACTAAGGACCAGAGAAGCTATATAATCCATGGTCACAGGATCAGCAGGGCAAAGGGAGACAACAAGGCCCAGGTGTCCTTTTTATGGCTATCTAGTGTCATCATTGCTATTTTCCAATACATCACATTGTCAACACTTTAATGTAGTGAAATATTTCATTTTAAATTATAAATTAAAAGTCTAAAATATTCTCTGCGGCTTTAAGTACTGACCCTTTAATGCATCTTCAGGTGAAAATGTAGTTTTCCACACATGATACAATATGTAGACAACAGTAAAAGAGAGCTAAAATTTATTGTGAAGATTGAACTTGACTTTTGCTGGGGATTGATACTCATAATACATTTTTAGCTTCCCTCGAGGGCAGTTTAGATAGTCTACTTTCTGTTTGTAACTGGGAAAATAGAGGTTAAAATAAAGGCCAGAGCAACTGTCGGAACGCATTATTTTGCTACCATATAAACATAACCATTTGCTTAAATTATGCCAGCTCTTAGCAGCGATCCTCCTGCCGGATGCAACATGGTCAACGCTATTTTCTCAGCACTTTACTCATTTGAAAATGAGAACATACATTTTATTTGATTAAATAAATTAGGCCAGGCTAGGCTATGACACACAGTCCTCATCTTTAAGACCTAAATGAAATCAGGGAAGCCGATCATGAGCTAGAGAGTGGCATACAGGCAATCTGGTGCAGCATTAAACCTAAGCTCATCTATTTCTTACATAGGCCTCATACATACAGATATATAAAATCAGGAGATATATTTATAGCAATCATTATATTTTTGTTATAAATAGTCATGTGGGCCCCATTTCCTCTGGACATAAATTTCAATAGATATAAATTTATTGAATAAGAATGATTTATGTTTCTACTTCAATTCAGTGCAACCTGTAGAAAGAGAGGGAAAAAAATGAAAGTTGTTTGAACGGTAAAAGATAGTTGGGTTAAGTCAAACAGGAACTGATGAACTATGCATATCAGGGATTTTCCCATATTGAGTCAAGGCTTCTGTTAACAAAATATATTCTCATTTTCACATTTGACTTGATTTGAACCTCCCCCAAAACTCGAAAGGTAAATAAGATCAGGTTTCCTTCCTCCCTCTTTCCTTCCCTTCATTCCTTTCTTTCTTACCTAGGATTGAACCCAGTGGCTTTCTACCTCTGAGCTACTTCCCCAGCCCTATTTTTAACTTTTTATTTTGAAACAGTGTCTCACTAAGTTGCTTAGGGTCTTGGTAAGTTTCTGAAGCTGGCCTCGCACCTGCAATTCTCCTGTCTCAGCCTTCCACATCCTAGAATTAGAGGTGTTCACCACCACACCTGGATAGGTCTTCTCACTTTTAGATGAGAAATATGAGGCTTAGAAAAGTTCTGCAGCTTGCCCTAATTCTCATCGCTACACATTCACAGAGCAGGGGGACAAAGCTTGAAATCCAAGGAATAGCTTCTGAGTTCTGGGCTCCTTCTACTTCACTGCCTCTTCCTGTTAGGAGCAGAGCAGCTTGGGTGATGTGGACAGAAAGAACCAATGTATACTATATGAGCAAAGCTGATGTTTTGTACAGTTGTTTTTAAAATTATTTTTAACCTAGTTTGGTTACCAAACAACTATACTCAAGACAGGTAATCATTTGAAACCTCAATCATTTGATAAAAGTATGAAATACCTGAACAGTAATTAGTTCTGCTACATAATTGCCTTGATGTGCTACATTTAATGATTGTTATGCGTTTAAATTTGTAATTGTCTAATATCTACCTACCTATTGCTATGGGACAAAGAGACTCTTTTCCGTGATATGTGTGCCCTATAATCCTGTCTTTATGTTGCTCTGTGAAAAGATGATTAGGAGCAAAACCCATTAAGGTCCACATTAAAAGAACTGTGGGGAAATAATGAGTCAGAAAACTGACACGGGGAGTTAAATGGAAAATAAATCTTTTAACGCTTGTTTATTCTTTTGAAAAATGTATGCACTTTTATTGTAGAAAAGTTTCAGAAGTTAGTTAAAAACTTGTCCCCAAAAAGACTTATTGTGAATAATGCAGAAACTTCTTCCATATATTTATCTGCCATAACCAATGTACCCTGCAAATAACAACATTACACATACTACCGTACTACCATTACCTAGGTATTTGGTGCTTCATAGCTAAAAGCAGAATTTTCATATCCTTTATCTCCGATCTCTTTATATTAGTTTGTGCATCCTTTTATATCTACATATTTATTTTATTTCCCTGATCTCTTTCAAAATGTAAGCTCAGGAGTTATTCTTGAATCACAGTAGTAAGACTCTTGAGGCTGTTCAGTTTTGAGAACATAGATTTTAACAGAGCAATAAGACAAATGTCCCGGGTACCATGCATAAATTTTATGACAAAATATGTCATAAATCTAGAATCTCCTCCTTTTCTCAGACCACAGAGAATTAAGAATTTCAGAGATGTAGTGATGCTGTCATCATGCTATGGCCTTCAGAGGCGACTCTTGTTGCCGATATCCTCATCTCCAACTGAGGTTGCACCAGAAAAATACTTGAAATTCACAACCTTTTCTGCACAAACCAAGTCTTGTAACTGCTAATGGTTGACATTAAAGGAACTGGTTTCTGTGCATCTTTATTTCTCACAATAATTATGAGTATAATTCAAACTCTCATATTTGAGTTTTCTTCAAACGTTTGAACTTCTACACTCCAGGTTAGCTACCATGCTGCCATTCTTTTGCAACCCTTTATAGCTTAGTTCCTCTGCTTGAAATTATGTAGCCTTCTAATGTTTCTTCCACCTACCCTCATTGCTTAGCACTTCTAATGTTTCTATGTGACTTCTCTGTATAAACCAGGTCCATGTGCATCACAGACCTGGTCAAGGGGGGAAACTAGATGAAATTCAGCATGAGATGTTCTGTCTTAATCAGTCTGCAGGTTCCCTTTCATCCCAGTATGTGTGACTCCCCTAAACCACTCCTGTGATAGAACCTGCTTTGAAGAAAGAGTCCTATAGATATTATTTCAATTATTTTGCAAATTTAAGTCACCTAAAGGTTTTACATCTAGCACAGTATCTAATTCTGGACGGAAAGATCCTTAAAGATATTTCAGGCCACAGATGAGAAATGGAAATTCATAGAAATGTTGCCATGAATAAAGCAAAGGGCTGAGAGCATCTTTCTGGCTTATAAATTTGGCTGATTCTTTATCTGGGTCAGAATCTGACTTTGTGACCCTAAGAGTAGTTTTCTCTACCCTGGCCCTCTGACAGAAGTTTTAGAAGATGAAGTGGAAATCTTTGACATTTTTAATTTAAAGCCAAAAAGCAATATTTGGGTTAGAAGAATGATGTCAAGCTCAGTGCCAAAATGCAAAACATTTCAGCTCTATCTTTTCATTTAATAATAAAAAATATTCGAAAGAAGGAAATATATTCTTAGGAAAATAAACATTGTGAATAGAGATATCTTTGGGAAAAGAAGCACTATAACCTTGCAAGTGCCTAATTCATAAAGATTCAAAAGGCACAAGAAGCTTTCCCCTTTGTCATTTTGACTAACCCCTAAAATGAAATCTTGCCATTTTTATTGCATTTAGAACAACTATTAGATACGTTATTAAAATGTCAACCTTAGATAAAAATTGGCCAAACGTATTACCTTGATTTTTATCATTTTATGCCTCTAAAATTACAACTTAAATCACACATTTATTATCTTAGCAATGGGTTACAGATATGCCAGGCATATCTTTAAGATATAGCCCTTCTGAATATATCTTCCAGAGACAGCTATATCAATATATATGCCTACATGTTCTTCTTACAATGGGATATCAACACTAATCAAGAGGGAAGTCTATTCTCTTTTTTTTCCCTCTCTGTATTTTCTGTTGGTCTTGAGCCACTTTTGAAAGCCAGTTGAAACCATGTAGAATGCAAGTCCATACCAGCCAGGGTGGTGAGGCCACACAGAGTGTTCCACATGGGAAGAAATGGAGTCCCCCATCTGATAGCTAGCCACAACTGTATGAATGGGAAAGCATTTAGATATTTTTAGCTCCCAGTCTTTAGGTCTTCTAACTGAGGCCTCACACATTGTAGAAAAGGGTTAAGCTCTACAATTTGTGCTCTGTCTAAACTTCTAACCCACACGATCCATGCAAATAATAAGTAACTGCTTTTCTCAAATATGTTTTGCATAATTTTTATACAGACAATAGTAACTGAAACATCATCAAATTAGAAATATGTACCTAATACCAGGTGTGTTGGCACATGTCTGTAATCCCAGGAGTCTGAGACAGGAGGATTGCAGGTTCAAGATCCTCAAACCTTCAGTCTTGCTAAGTTTCTGAGGCTTGTGGTGAATAAAGTAAAGAGCTCAAGGCTTCTTTCTGGCATATAAATTTGTCAGCCTCAGCAATTTAGTGAGACTCAGCAACCTATCAAGATCTTGTTTCAAAATAAAAACTAAAATAAAATAAAGGCTGGGGGAATAAGTTCCCTTTGGTTTAATCCCAGTAGACCACCCCCCACCCCAGAAAACAAGAAAGAAGAAGGAGGAAAAGAGGGAGGAAGGAAGGAAGGAAGGAAGGAAGGAAGGAAGGAAGGAAGGAAGGAAGGAAGGAAGGAAAAGAAAGAAAGATGTACTTTATGTTTTTGTTTTCTACTGTTAGCTTCTCTCAGCAGTGTAATTCTTGATTGTTTAAGGAAATGATGAGACAATGTTAAATGATCCACCCCATTCTTCTCATGACTCAATTTCCTAGGTAGTTTAATACACTTACAAAGGTAACACAACCATATTTCAAGGCTAAATCAATAATTTAGAAGCCACAAAAAAGTAAATATTTTGCAATGCTATTTGTGGGAGTAAGTATTTAGATATAGAGATATTCAACTTATTTCAATAGATATCTATTGGGTATCTGTAGGTAGAAAGAGGAGAAAGAGGGAATTAATCCTTACTAATCTGTGCACGACAGTCACTACTAGTTCCTTAAAAATGTGCAACAACCTTATATTATAGGGCCTCACCATAGGTGTGACTCCAAGAAGTTAAACAAATTGCCAGATCTAACTGCCAATTGGTGGCAGAATCAAGATTCAACTTCCTATCTGCAGCATAACAAATATATGCCTTTTTCACCCTGCCTTATTTCTATAATGGGAGAATAATAACAATTTCAATGGTCATTGTGAAAATTGAGTTAGTAAATTTGTAAAAACTGCCTAGAACATAGTAAACAATAAATATTAACTATCATTATTGTTGCTACTATACCATTTTATCTTACTTTTCAACTTAGTACTAAATAATGTAAAATTACAAAATTTATTAGCCCATAGTCTTCACCACCTTCAATAAGTTTACATTATAGTGTTGGGAGTATTAGTGTTGAGATAACTAAATAACTGTAATGTGAAATAACTTTTAATAATTTACTCCAGAAAATTATAGGAAACAGATGACATTCAGTTGAGATATTAAGAGATGTTTTATGGATACAATGGTACTGAGAATAGCTCTTGATGGTCAAGATTTTATTTTAAAAGATAGGAAGAATGGCTAATTTCATATAAATGGAACTATGAAAGAATTAGATAAATGCTGGGAGATTTTAAAAAATTCTATAAAGCTCAATATGCCTGAAACAAGAACTATTAAAATTTTAAGTTAGATAAATGGAATATCTTTATAAGCTTAAGGGAAGGAGTCAATAAAGATTTTGAAGGTAAAGATGGATTTTAGCTGTCCTGAAAGATGTGAGAAAAGAATGAATTAAAGAAGGTAAGAATGGGGTCGGTCCCAACAGCAAGTGGAGCACCTCAGTTTCAGAGGCGGGAGGAAACTGGGATCCTATGGCAGGTGATTGAGTATGAAAGGGCAGGAGGTGGAGGAGCGATGAGTAGGACAACCTCAAGTGCTCTGCCTGACAGGAATGGTGAAAGTGAGCATGATAATAAGGCATACACCATCTCTTCAAGACAGAGACTAGGTATATAAATGGGAAATTACCATTCATTGTAGTTCAAGAAATTTGAATGGGAAATAGCCATTCAAATATCAGTTGGTGCTAACCAAGCACAGGAAGAGAGCAGGGAGCAGGGAGAGCCACTTGTCTGTACAAAGACCCACAATTACAGGAAGCTTGGTATATTCCATTTCACTGAAAATAGTACCTTCTGGAAGCTCATAGAGACACAGCTGTTGTAGAAAGAGAAAAGGCTGAATATGAAGAGGGCTTGAATATATAGATCTTTATATGTTACATCAAGAAGTTTGGACTAAACCCCCAGGACATTAGTGAAATACTGTATAGTTTTACATGGGAGAAAAACAGCTTGAACCTCTATTTGGAAAGATGTCTTGGCCAAGGCTCTCAGTGGCAAAAAACAGAATCCCACTTGAGCTGACTTAAGCAAAAAGGAGAAATTTCTTGACTATATATTACAGTGTTTTTCAACCTTTTTCATATCCTGGCACAGATGGGAAATGATAATATTTATATAGCACCCTGGGGAAAACAGTCTACTGCGGTGGCAGGAGGCAATCAGCCTGGGGACTCCAGCTGCCCCAGAGCTCCAGGGGTCAACATTGTAGCACACATCTGCAGCACATCGGCCAGGGAGCACTGAGCCATTACATGAAATTATAGGCTCGGGATAAATCAAGTAAACAGAAAGACTGACTGAGCCTCATGAGGGGTTGAGGCTAGAAACTCTAAAGCTATCAGCAACCAAGTCTCCTTTCTCAGCCTCTCTCTCTCTCTCTCTCTCTCTCTCTCTCTCTCTCTCTCTCTCTCTCTCTTTCTCGCTCTCTCGCTCTCTCGCTCTCTCTCTCCTTCTCCCTTCCTCCTTCTCTCTTTCCCTCCCTTTCTCATTCCCTCCCTCCAAGGATGTTTTATCTCTGCTCCTTTCTATATATACATGCTTCTTCCTTCTGTCTCTCTCCTTGAGCTATAGTTTTTGCTTCTTTGGGCACATGGCAGAAGATGCTGCCTCATAATTTCCACACTTGCAAGTTCTTCCGGTTAAAATATTTCATGACAGATGTCCAGTGTGTCAGAATTTTTTTTTAATCTTTCTTTATTTGCAGTACTGGGAATTGAACCCAGGGACATTATTCCTCATCCCAATCCACTTTATTTACTTATTTATTTATTTATTATTGAAATAGGGTCTTGCCAAGTCTCTGAGGGCCTCACTAAGTTGCTAAGGATGGTCTCAAACCTGCAATCCTCCTATCTCAGCCACCCAAGTAATGGGATTACAGGAGTATGCCACCATGCCCAGATCCTTTTCAATCTTTTGTGATCATTAAAATAGGTGTCCTATGATAACCTATGGCCACAGAGGCGTACTACCATGTAACTAGAGATAGATGTTTCTAAGAGGGGGCTGCAGAAGCTGGTAGACCTTGAAAATCTCAAGAGATCACTCTGGCTGCCAATAGAGCATGAGGCTCATCTAGAAAGGAAGCCAATGCAGCAGCCAGGGAGAGGGGTTGAGAAACTGCTGTAGTAAGCCCAGGAAGGGCCCAGAATGGCCAGGGCCAGAGTAAAAGCATGAGCACACTAGAAGAACAGAGACCTGCAGAACAGTTTAAAGGCAGAACCCATAGGCTGGGGGTTTGATTAGATGTGGATTTAAAAGAAAGGGAGTCAGATTTCTGGTTTGAACAACCAAGTGAAAGTGATGGTACTTTCTCTGATTAATAACATGCAGGAGGAATAACAAGTTTGGAAGATGGAAGTGTTCCACTATTTGGAAACAAATTTAAAGTTTCCATGAGAAATTCAAGCAAATGTGTCCAATAGGCAGCTGGTTAATAGACATTGGGGCTCAGAATAGCCATCCATAAGGAACATATATTTAAAACTGTTTTAGATAATGACTGAAATTTTGAAATGAAAATGCACAGTTACAGAGTTTAGAATAAGAAAATAAGATGGATAACAGTGGACAGAGCCCTAAGGAAAATCCAGGTTTTGAAAAATGGTAAGATTAAAAGAGGCATCCAAAGGAGATGGAATAAGAGTATTAAAGATGGAAGAAAAGCTGAGTTTGGTGGCCCATGCCTGTAATCCCAGTATTTGGGAGGCTGAAACAGGAAGATTGTAGGTTCAAGGCCAGCCTCAGCAATCTAGCAAGCCCCTCAGCTCTCAAAGAGACCCTGTTTCAAAATTAAAAAAAAAAAAAAATTAGGGCTAGGGGTGTAGCTCAGAGGTAGAATGCCCTTGTGTTGTTCAATCCCCCCAATCCCCAGTAACACACACACACACACACACACACACACACACACACACACATACACACACACAGAAAGAAGGAGCTGGACGTGGTAAAACACTAGTGTCATCTCAGTACTTCGGAGGCTGAAGTAAGCGGATCACAGGTTCTAGGCAAGCAGCAAGTGAAAGACTCTGTTTAAAAAGGGCTGTTTAAAAATGGTAACTCAGAGGTAGCATGCCCTGGGTTCCACCAGTACCCAGTAACAAGAAAGAATGAAAGAAAGAAAGAATGAAGGAAAGACACACAAACACAAAAAAAGAGAAAAAGGAATGAAAGATAAAAGAGTTTTTTTCCTACAACTAGGGAGTATCCAATTCTGCTAAATGTTGCCAAGAAGAAAAATAGAATACAGAATAAAAAGAACTCAGTGGATTTTGCAATAAAGACCTTGGCAAGGAAGAAGAGTAAGTAAAGCATTAAGCACAAAAGCCAAATTAGAAAGCATTTAAGAATAAGTGGGAGATGAGAAAGTAAAGTTTGAACAAGACACAAGAAATTTGGCTGTGACAGAGCAGAAAGATATGCCAATAATTGGAGAGGGTTATGGGTTGAAGGAGTTTGGTTTGTTCTTAAATATGTCATATTAATTCCATACCTCATGTGGCTGGCAGGCGTCTTTGGGTTAGAGAATGGAGCTTGAGACAATGGCAGGGATTCAAAGAGTGCTGAATGTGCACCACGTGTGCTCAAAAATGCAGAGCGTAATACTGAACCTCATGATTCAGAAGTGGATTCTCTGGTCATTGAACACATCATGTGAGCAAAGCCTTTAAGATGCCAGTGGAGATAGCAATCACATTAATGCAGGCATGAGCATCCCAGCACATCAACAGAATCCTTACTGGACAGGAATAGGCTGTTTGTAAGCCAGAGATTGAAATTTCTCGGAAAAAAGATAACCCCCTAAAACTGAAGAAACTACCCATTAGTTATGAATTATAAAGAATACAATCAATGCAAATAAAAATAAAAGGAAAGCGATAAGTTGGAAGCTGAAGGAGACCATATGATCAAGGAAAGGTGTGTGCATGCTTTGTATTTCTATGGAACAGGAAAGATGTAAGCACTTAATAGTAGACTTAGCAATAGTAGACATTTAAGACTCGTGTTTATGAAGAAAGGAGGAAGGAAAGGGAGGGAGGAAGGTAAAAGGGAGGAAGGAAAGAAAAAAAAAGAAGAAAGGAGGGAAGGATGGAGGGAGGGAAGGAAGGAGGGGAAAAAAGGAAGGGAGAGAGGAAGGAAGGGATGTAGGCAGGGTGTTTGCAGGCTCAGTAGGGGGAATCCCTGAAATTTGATGTTATCAGTGATATAGAAGAAAGAATAAATAAATGATAAAACAAAATTTCAATGAAGATGGAAAATAATGGGATCCAGAACTAATAGATTTATTTTTAAATTGACTGAAATTTGTGTTTAATTAACAAAAGCTTTGTTGTTGTTGTGTGGGGGGGGGTGTGTGTGTTACATATGAATATATGGATGCTTATATGTGGATGAAAATATCTGAAAACTAAGACAAGTCCCCAGAAAACAGGCTGATAACACCAATAATAGTTACGGCATCTTTAAAAGATACTGATGGGGTGAGCAGAGCTACTCTTCCTGGGTTTTCATGAGAAACAAAATGAAATTTAAACATAATTCCCAGAATCTGTTCTTATTTGCACAAAAAGCAAAACTGTTATCTCTGGTTAGCAGATGTAGAAGGATGTTAAAATGGACTGTCTCATTTCATTTTGGAGAGGAAGACTCAAAACAACAAATACTCCATTGTAATTGAGTCCTAACAAACATGTACAACCTCAAAGGAGGTAGCCCCAATGCAGTTTCTAATTGTTAATCATTCCCCACGTTTAAGACATGAAAGGTCTGAGAGTTGAGAGAAAGACTGAAGACAAAAAGATTTTTGCAGGGAGTTAGTGTTCTCTGGGGTTCCCTCCCAACGTGGAAGAAGTTGGAAGTGTCTCTTTCTACCTCATTTCTAGCAAATTGGGCATTTGGGGCACTAATGGAAAAGCTTGGTGTGTGATATGGATTTAATATGGATCTTGGGAGAAACTGTAATTCCATGGTCTCAGAAGCCAAGGTTCACAGCTGTGGGCAGGCTAAGTGCCCCAGGAATGGGACAAAGGGGATGTGGCTGCGCTCCATGATTGTTAGGGTAATGGAGGCGCCTCCCATGGATCTAATGCGGGCCTCTTGTAAACAGAGAAAGCATGAGGCTGCCTCATGGGACAAGATACATTAAACAGAAAGAAGCTGGAGGCATCTTCCTAGAGCCAGGGGCATTATGAGGAAACAGTGGCTGAATGATGTTACTTCTGTCACAGTTACTATTAATGAGAGAACACAAAAACGGGATTGCTTCAGACAGCCCATAAAAGGGATACATGACAGAAAACATGCTGACCTCAGAGTGGTGACATGAAACATCTTGAAGATTAAATACCTTGAGGTCAAGTGCTATGTGCATGTATGTCTCCAGAACTCTGAACTTCATTATGAAGCATTGCTACAATGCACCAACAAAAGTATATTTTAAAAAATGAATTCACCTTGAATGCTTTCTTCAAATAAAATTTTTCTACCTCTCTTAAGTGTACTTCCTCTATCCCGATCAATATGTCAACCACAGAAGGATGAGAAAGTATTAGAAAGACAGAAAAGGGGTTGAATTTCTAGACTTGGGGAGAGACTTCCACCAAATCTTCCCCCTCATTTCCCAATATAGCATATCAACTTGAGTAGGCCCAAGGGGAGAAAATTAACTAAAAAATAAATTAGGAGTGTTAGTTATTACAGCTGAGTGAATATATCAAATATGGAAATGGGACTGAGCTGTGCCTTGAAGTGGCTGGGATGCTTTCCATTATATGTGCATGACTGGAAAAGTCTCCAGTTTGCCCAAGATTTCATCAAGGGGCAAGCAAAGCTCTCAGCCCATACTGAACAAGGAAAAGATATCAAGTGGTTTCTCATTGCTCTATAAGACCCTCTTGCTCATGGAGATACGCATGCAGGAATTCACAATTCTCCCACTACTTGATCCCTTTCACCAGGCAATAGAAAAACAGACATCTCTGGTATCTTAAACATTTTACTTATTCTGCAACTTGAAATTTTAAAAAGCAATCAAGGAATGGAAAAAATGAGATGGGAACCTCATATTATTTCATTTATAAAATGTTAAGATATGGTTTCTTCCTCCTCCTCCTCCTCCTCCTCCTCCTCCTCCTCCTCTTCTTCTTCTTCTTCTTCTTCTTCTTCTTCTTCTTCTTCTTCTTCTTCTTGTCCTCCTCCTCCTCTTCTTCCTCCTCTTCCTCTTCCTCCTCCTCCTCTTTCTTTTTCTTGAAGAGGTGAGCTAGAGAATATTTGCAGGAGAATCTCTTCTGCCTACTGAATATAATCTTCTGTGCTGAATGTGTCCATGAATTCCTGGATTAATGACTCTGTTACTGTTCTTTTAATGCTTATTCTTAAAACAAATGCCATTAACTAAATGGTCCTAGTGAAATGTGTTTGTTAGGAAAGTAATGACTTTGTAAAATGTTAATGTTAAGGGCTATCTGTGCTCTGGCTGATTCCAGGTTAACAGATTGTAAATAATTTGTTCTAAGCAGAGAGTTCCATATTGTTTGCTTTCTGAGAACACAGGACTAAATTGTGGAATGCTGATTACCGTGGAACTACTTGAAGACATGAAAGCAATCATTTGGAGATGACACAAATTTCTATCTATGCTAAGCAATCAACAAATTATATAGTTAAGTTTAATACTAGAATCTGAGGAGTCTTCTCATCAAAATCAGTCACTGAATTCATATGTGATACCTGATCGTTCTTGTGGTAGAATATTTCTCCAGCATATTTTCCATCAAAATCAATATTTGATTAATCATTTGTTAAGGTAGGATTCTTAAATTTAATGGAGGTCATTAAAGTCTTTAAATTTAGAAGTAAAAAGTAAGCTTGTTTTTTTCCTATAATAAATACACTACTACAATTTTGCCTTTGAAGAATTATGCCTTATTTTTCTCTTCATTTTCTTACTATGGTAAGAACAGTTAGCATAAAGTTGCCATCTTAACAAAATTTTAAGCACATATACACCACGGTGTTGATTAATTGTAGGCATGATGTTGCACACCAAGTCACTAGAACTTATTTAAGTTCCAAAAATGAAATTTTATAC